>JAJTUV010002999.1:0-158683 GCA_021653895.1 Mastomys natalensis
AAGTGCCAGAAGAAACAGCAAGGTCCTTATAGGACATCTGGTTTAGGTGACAGAGGGGACAGAAAGAGATAAACGTGGGAACTTTTCTATATAGAGAAAAGAAAAGTTTATGGACAGTTGAGCAAAGAGAGGGCAGGTGGGGTAGGGATGTGTTTCCAAGAACCCCACATTGCCACAGAGATGGGAAAGGCATACATGGGGAGAAAGTCCTGAAGCCAGTCAGTCTGTATCCCATACCCCCACCCACCTCTCTCCTTCTGAGACAACACCTTGCTATAGTACAGACTGACCTCAAATTGTCAATCCACGGGCGTCAGCCCCCTTGTCTGTGATAGCAAAAGCTTACCTCAAATCATAGATCTACTTGATATAAGCAATTACTTAAGCAATAAAGAGAAGAATGTTCTAAAATATGTAATTCTCTTTAAATTTTTTATATATGATAGTATGTGTGTGTGTATATGTGACTGTGTGAGTGTGGGTGTATGTGTATGTGTGTGTGAGTGTGTGTGGGTGTATGTGTGGGTGGGTGTATGTGTATGTGAGTGTGTGTGAGTGTGAATGTGTGAGTGTGGGTGTGCATCAGTGTGTTTGTATGTGTGTGTTTGTATGTGAGTGTGTGTGAGTGTGTGTGGGTGAGCATGTGTGAGTGAGGTCAAAGGACAAGGAAGTGAAGTTACTTTTCTTCTTTCACCTCTCTAGATTCCCCAATGGCAAAATTTTTTATTCATTTTTTTCTTTACATTGTTTTAAATTTAGGGAATGGAGCAATCACTCAACAGTTAAGAGGACTTGATGCTCTCACAGAGGACTCTGGCTCCATTGTCAGCACCCACATGAACTCATAACCACCTGGAACCCCAGTTCCAGGGGATCAGAAGAACATCCTCTTCTGGTGTGTCTGAAGAAAGAGACAGAGTACTTACACACATAAACAAATCTCTTTTTAAAAAAATAACTTCATGTGTGCTTTTTTTCTCTAGTACTGATGACTGAATTCAGAGCCTCAAGAAGTACCTACCACGCCGGGCGGTGGTGGCGCACGCCTTTAATCCCAGCACTTGGGAGGCAGAGGCAGGCGGATTTCTGAGTTCAAGGCCAGCCTGGTCTACAGAGTGAGTTCCAGGACAGCCAGGACCAGAGAAACCCTGTCTCGAAAAACCAAAAAAAAAAAAAAAAAAAAAAAAAGAAGTACCTACCACAGAGCTACATCCTCCAAATGACTTGATAAAAGAACCAGGCAGGCAGGGCAGTGGTGGTGTACATCTTTAGTCCCAGCACATGGGAGGCAGAAGCAGGTGGATCTCTGTGAGTTTGAAGCTAACCTAGTCTACAGAGTGAGTTCTAGGAAAGCCAGGACTACACAGAGAAACTTAACTTGGGAAGAACCAAAGCAAATTAAAATCAATAAGAAAGAAAAAAAGCAAAATACTAATAAAATAACAATTTGTTAAAAAATAACTGAAAAGAATCAAAAGGAACAGCAAGATAGGGACTATATTCTGACAAGCTGTGATAACAGGAAAGGAGAAGAAGAAAAAAAATGCACGAAAGACACACACATAAGGATAATACGCTGAAACAAAATCACACTATTAGGCCACCACCATTTGCAGCTGACTCACAGCCTCTCACACAGACATCTGGAGCTAAACCAGGAGAGAGCCGTGGCACCTGACAGAAATAGCCAGTCTCAAAAAAGACAACTTAAGCTGAAAATCTACTACTCAACAAGATAATGCCCAGATATGGACCCCATACAAATGGTTTGTGTGATAAGACCAAGTAACGTCCCTCAAAACTGCCGGGGGGGAAAAAACCTCCTGTCCCTCTTGATAATCTTCCCGGGCACTGGGCAACACTGTCTTGCTCCATGTTTGCATATTTGAATATTCTAGTCTTGGTAAATTCTTTTACCGCTGCTGTCACTGGTCTGTCATATTAAAAAAAAAAATTAATACTTCTCTTTCTTCCTTTCTTTCTTTCTTGCTTGCTTGCTTTTTGTTTTTTTCAAGACTGTGTTTCTTTGTATAGCCCTAGCTGTCCTGGAACTTTCTATGTAGACCAGGCTGGCTTTGAACTGGAGGGATCTACCTGCCTCTGCTTAAGTGCTGGGATAGGCATGTGCCACCATCACCAGTAGTTCTTTTTATCTTTTAAATCTTCTTATGTACCTGCATCCACGTTGAGGTTCGGTGTACACGTGTTCATGTGCACATATATGTGTGGAAACCAGAGGTTGACATTAAGTGAGTTCCACAATTATATTCCACTTTTTTTTTTTGAAACCAGGTTTCTTTCTGAACCTACATAATACCATTAGAGTCAAGGCCTTTTTAAAAAATATATTTTCTGCGCATACATATCTTGCCTGCATATATGTCTGCACAGTGTGGAGGCTTCAGATGTGCTGCAAATGGAGTACAGTTTTGGGCCTCCATGAATGAACTCAGATCCTGTCTTAGAATTTCCATTGCTGTGAAGAGACACCATGACCAAGGCAACTCTTTTATAAAGGATAACATTTAATTGGGGCTGGATTATTGGTTCTGAGGTTCAGTCCATTATCATCAAGGCAGGAATCATGGCAGTGTCCAGGCAGACATGGTGCTGGAGGAGCTGAGAGTTCTACATCTTGTTCCAAAGGCAAACAGGAGAAGACTGGCTCCCACTTGGCTAGTAGGAGGAAGGGTCTCAAAGCCCACCCCTCAGTGACACACTTCTTCCAACAAGGCCACACCTCCCAACAGCACCACTCTGTGGTCCAAGCTCATTCAATCCACTAGTCTTCTCTCCAGATCCTATAATGTTATTAACATGCAAGTACAGTTGTTTGTTGAAACAGTGTCTCAGGTATCCCAGGCTAACCCTGTCTCTCTATACAGCTAAAGATGGCCTTGAACTCTGTCTGCCTCCACCTCCTGCACACTGGGTGACAGGCATGTGACACCACCACACCAGTTAACAAAATGCTAAAAATTAAACTCAGGGCTTCATAAATGCTAGGTAAGTACCCAATCATCAACTGAACTACAGTGCCAGGCCCAGAAGTCAGTCAGTCTTCTTTCTTTCTTTCTTTCTTTCTTTCTTTCTTTCTTCTTTTTCTTTCTTTCTTTCCTACTTTCTTTCTTTTCTTTTTTAGTTGATAAGAACATTATACTTTTTTTTTTTTGGTGAGAAGGAAAAAAATCTTTAAAAAAAAAAAAAAGATTTATTTTTTATACACACGAGTACACTGTAGCTCAACAGAAGAGAGCATTTGATCCCATTACAGAGGGCTGTGAGTCACCATGTGGCTGCTGGTGGATGTATATCACCGCTTCACAGAATGGTTAAAGGGGAAGGTTTGTATTGGACATAGGAGACAGCGAACAGCCAGAGGCATCCAGAAGACTCCAGAGCAGAGCAGAGAAAGAAGCAGACGGAACAGGGCCAGCAGACTGGACATGAGAGAAGCAGGAGCAGGACGGGTGGGGGTGGGGCTGGGGAATGGGGACAGCAAGGGATTGGTTAAAGAGAAAGAACATACCAAAAATAGCAGGGTTTATAAGCAGAATGAGTAACTTTGGGAGGGAAGCCTTGAACTGGGGGAGTTCAGGGGAGGGACTTGAGGGAACCAGAGCCACTTGTTGCTCTTCTAGAGGAACCAGGATTCTGGGGACTCTGAGGCCCTCTTCCCACTCCTCAAGTACCAGGTATGCCCGTGGTATGCATACATACATGCAGGCAAAATACTCATACATGTATAATGAGATAAATGTAAAAAAATTAATTCCATTTTTAAAAAAAGAGTATATAGAACTAACTGGGAGGAGAAAGTAGAGGTGGTGAGAGATGTTGCTTAAATTCCTTCCCAGGGAAATGCACTCATGATGTCTAACCCTTCTCCTAAGGTCCCAAAGACTGACTGAGACAACATTCTGCTAACCTTCTCTCTGGGGAACAAATCGGGGTTTTTTGGTCTTCCTTAGAGAAGTAAGTGGCGGTCCCTTCATCTGATCTCACCTGAAAAGCTTTGCCCAGCAGGGAAGTGGGGTGGAGCCCGTTCTCTGGGGCCACCTTCAATCCAGGCCGAGGTATACACCAGCGGTACATAGAGCAGCTGGATAATCAAGTGAGGGTCCCGTGACTCTGCCGCCCCTCCGTGGAGGTGGTGTGAATGTCAACAAGAGCAGCTGGGAAGATTCTTTTGCGTGTGTATGGGGGGTTGGGGGTGGGGATGAGTGTACAGCCGAATGCCCCGAGAAGACAGCTGCTTGGCTTGGAGGACAGTCACGCCCAACAAGGGGATGGGGCAGGATTGAAGAGGAAGGACGTGGGATGGATTTAATCAAAATTCATCGAAAGGCTGGTGAAAAGCAAAGACAGACCAACAAGTGACGTAAAACAGTGCAGGGGTGTGTTGGAGCAGGACAACAGAGCGCAGCCTCAGAAAGAAGTACACCCCAGAACCCCACACAAGTCCGGGCAGTTATAGAGCAGAAGCCAGAAAGGGGGAGAGACTACAAGGCTCCCTCTTAGGCCCACAGGGCTACTGTAGGAGTTTCAGGGAGTAGTCACTTAAGGAATGTTAAGTGATGGATAAAATGTCTCCAGTCCATCCATTATGAGGGAAATGAATGGCAATTCCTTATACAGCACCAGCAACCCTTAGGGGTAAGGGAGGATCAGGAGTTCAAGATTCCTCCACATTGCAAGTTCAAGATCAGCCTGAGCTACACAAGACTGTTTCAAAAACAGGGAAAGCAAGAAAGAGACAGACAGAAGGATGTCTATAAGTATAGATTATAATATATATAGAATTTGTACATAACACCTGTATCCTACATATACTTCCCACTGCTTTTCTTTCCTCTTTAAAGATTTTATTTATATGCGTACACTGTCGCTGTCTTCAGACACACCAGAAGAGGGCATCAGATCCCTTTATAGAGGGCTGTAAGTTACCACGTGGTTGCTGGGAACTGAACTCAGGACCTCTGGAAGAGCAGTCAGTGCTGTTAGCCACTGAACCATCTCTCCAGCCCAGGCCCCACTGCTTTTCTTTTCTTTTTTTTTTTCCTCCATAAGATTGGGGCTCATCCTTTACACCTTAGTTTGCACCTTTTATCTCTTTAATTCAGCATGGTGTCCTGAGTACTGTTTCTCTTCACTAACAGCTTTGGTTGGTTAAAGTCCCTGTAGATGGACTCCTACAGCTTGGCCTTCATTCAGACCCATTTCCCAAACCTGTTTATAATCAAGAGCCAACCTAGCACACCGCATGTCCTAGCAGCACTTACGTTAAAATCTGCCTGAAATAAATATCACAATTTGGAGCCAGGTGAGGTGGCTCATGACTGTAATTCCAGCATATGGGAAACTGAGATCAAAGGATTGCTGTGAGTTCAAGGCCAGATTATGCTACATAGAAAGTTCCAGATCAGCATTAGATCACAGAGTAAAATCCCATCTTAAAAAAAAAAAAAAAAAGCACCAAGAAAACAAACCATCAATAATGACCAATGATATACTTAAGGGTCTGGGCAGATGGCTCAAGGGGTTAGGAGCACTGTCTGTCCCTTCTTCTGGAGTAACCAGGTTAGAGTCCCAGCATCCACATGGCAGCTCACAACTGTCTGTAACTTTAGTCCCAAATGATCTGACATCCCCTTCTGGCCTTCTTTGGTATCAGACCCATATGTGGTACATGAAGTCAAAGCATCCATACACATAAAGATAATTTTTTTTTTTTTTGGTTTGGTTTTTCGAGAAGATAAATGTGGGGTTTTGTTTTGTTTTATTTTGTTTTGTTTTGTTTTTTGGTTTTTCGAGACAGGGTTTCTCTGTGTAGCCCTGGCTGTCCTGGAACTCACTCTGTAGACCAGGCTGGCATCGAACTCAGAAATCCACCTGCCTCTGTCTCCCAAGTGCTGGGATTAAAGGCGTGTGCCACCACCACCCGGCTGATAAATGTTTTTTAACAAAGAGATGAGACCTCTTAGGAGGCCAGATGCTAGGGTTTCTCAGAGTTGGATTAGAGAGAAAGAAGACTATTGAAGAATACTGCCTTTCACTCTCCCATCTCCTGGTGTGAACAGGGGCCACCCAGGAAACATGGACAACTTTACAAAACATCAGCCCTCAGAATTGTGAGATAAGTTTTGTCCTCTAAGAATTATCTTTTACCTTCCACTCCATCTCTTTGAGACACAGTCTTATACTGTGTAGTTCAGACTTACCTGGAACCCGTTGTGATGGTTAGTATATGCTTGTCCCAAGGAGTGGCACTATTAGGTGTGGCATTGTTGGAATAGGTGTGTCACTGTGGATGTGGGCATTAAGACCCTCTTCCCAGTTGCCTGGAAGCCAGTCTTCTAGCTGCCTTCTGAACAAGAGGTGGAACTCTGAGCTCCTCCAGTCTCATGTCTACCTGGATACTGCTATGCTCCTACCTTTTTGATAATAGACTGAACCTCTGAACTTGTAAGCCAACCCAATTAAATGTTGTCCTTCCTAAGAGTTGCCTTGGGCATGGTGTCTGTTCACAGCAGTAAAACTATGCTTTTACTAAGATACTCATTATATAACAAGTGTGTGCAACATGCTTGGCACAGATAACACATTTCTAAATGAATTGGACTGATACAGTGAAGTACAGAGGAGTGGGTGGAACCAAGTGGGAGGGGCCTTTATTAGAGGTTGGATCGTCTGTATGTTTGGACTTGGGCTTTGATGAGGCCTGGACAACATTATTGGCAGGGTTGGGGTAGGAGGGTGTCAACACAGATGTCACTCTTCAAGTGCCATCCATTGTTTTTGAGACAGGATCCTTCACTGGCTTAGAGCCACTTGGTTAGTTCAGCTGGCTGGTCGGCAAGCTCCAGGAGGCCCCTGAACCAACCTCCTAGCACTGGGCTATGAGTCTGGGTACTTGCCTAGCTTTTCCAATACAAGTTCTAGGGAGCAAACTCAGATCTGGCTGAGCTATCTCCCCATCCTCTATATATTCCTTTTTATTTTTATTTATGTTTTTAATTATGTGCATATATGTATGTGCCTGTGTATGTGTAACTGTGACTGCAGATGTTCACAGAGTAAAAGAGGGTCTCAGATCCCATGGAGCTGGAGTTTACAGACAGTTGTGAACTACCCAAAGTGAACAAGAAAAGAACTCAGGCTCTCTGCGAGAGCATTAAGTGCTTTAAACTGCTGAGCCATCTTTCAACTACACTGGATAGTATCTTATAGGATGAGATTTAAAGGTGGCAGTTCTTTCTAACCCAGCTAGTTCTGAAATAATTGAGTCAGAGATCTATTGACTTATTCAACAAGCTTTAAGCACAATAACTGAGCAGATATTCCTAACCCTTCTGTGCTATTCCACCCACATGCATTTACTTGCTCAGTCTAACCTTGGCTCACTCTGCTGTGGCTCTCTGTCCTCATAGAGAACACTCTTGGCAACTCCTCCTCATGCCTGGCTTCATGGTGACCTTCTTCTTCCTCTATCTGCCCTGTGGCCCTTCTTCTCCTAGACCCTTACCTGCAAACTCTTCCCTGCTCTTCTCCCTGGGACCCCCAGCTCAGATTAGAAGTCTAGCCTTTCTATCTCCTCTGCCCAGTTATTGGCTGTTCAGCCTTTTATTAAGCAATCAGATAATTGGGGAACATTGTTTATACCACATTGATACAGGAGATCCTTCAACATTCATGACAGTGCCTGTGTTTAGATTCGTAACTAGATCTCAGTGCATGGAAATCAGCATCTAAATGCACAGTGCACAAGACCTCCTCCAACACTACATTAAGGCATTTGCTCACTGTATTAGTGAAATTTAATTAGACAGTGAAGGAAAAGGTTCTAAGCTTAAAAGCCAGGCAGTGGTGCCATACACCTTTAACCCCAGCACTCAAGAGGCAGAGGCAGTGGGATCTCTGAGTTTAAGGACAGCCTGTGTTGTAGAAGTAATTGTCTAAGCTCCAAATTTGTTAGGGGTAAATCTCCTACCGAAGGAGACCAGTAAAGGAAAACACAACTCAGTAATTATGGTATAAATTACATCTGTTGTAGAAATTGGTTGCCAATTTGTAGTAGAAATTATCTAATCGCCGGGTGGTGGTGGCGCACGCCTTTAATCCCAGCACTTGGGAGGCAGAGGCAGGCGGATTTCTGAGTTTGAGGCCAGCCTGGTCTACAGAGTGAGTTCCAGGACAGCCAGGACCACACAGAGAAACCCTGTCTCAAAAAACCAAAAAAAAAAAAAAAAAAACCCAAAAAACTCGGTCTTAGCGCCATCTTCCTTGAGACTCCTGCGCCATGAGAGCGAAGTGGCGGAAGAAGAGAATGCGCAGGCTGAAGCGCAAGAGAAGAAAGATGAGGCAGAGGTCCAAGTAGACCCACCAGCCTGTGCACCCACGAAGCCTGCAGGAGCAGAAGTGAGGGATGCTGAAGGCTCGGGACACCGGGGATAAGCTGTCGGACTGTATGCTGCTGTCGGTACTAAGTCTCTGTAGACCTGGAATGTCACCTCGCCGAGATCATCCGGAAAAATGACTGCCTTTTTTACAACCAAAAACAGTCCCCCTGGCCCTCTGCCCCGGACCTCTGGCATTCTGGACTAGTTCTGTTCTCTCTTGTGGCCAAGTGTAACTCATGTACAATAAACCCTCTTGCTGTCAGCTGAAGAATAAAAAAATAAATAAAAAAATAAATAAATAAATAAATAAATTATTTAATCGAGCCCCACGTTGGGCGCCAATTTGTAGTAGAAGTTATTATTTAATCTGCCGAATTTGTAGTAGATGTAATTATTTAACCCCAAATTTGCTCCCTGTAAGATCTCCTGCCCGATCGAGACCAGTAAAACAAGACACAACTCAATAATTATGGTATAAATAGCACGCCTAGATTGGGCAAATTTACCACTACACTACTCTAATCTCTGGCTATGAGATCCCTTATAACTTGCAGTTCATCCAGGCCTCATGGTTGTCCTCGGTCATCGGCTTCCTTCTACCGCAGGCTTCCTTCTGCTTCTGCTTCCTCATGCGTCTCTGCTTCTGCTCCTTCTGCCCTAAGCCTTTTTCTCCGCCTCCCCTTCTACTGCCCAATCTCTGGCTCTAGCCTTTATTTTACAGGTTTTAATTGGACAGAAGGTTTACAAGATGTCATCTGTGTACAGATTCAATCATCCTCTGCAGCCCCTCCCAGAAGGGTGGAACTAGGATCAAAATACAAGCCTGGAGCTATCCACTGGGAACTAGGATCAAAATACAAGGCTGAGGCTATCCACAACATTGATTCAATCCTCCTCTGGAGCCCCTCTCAGGGGGTGGAACTAGGATCAAAATACAAGGCTGGGGCTATCCACAACAAGCCTGGTCTACAGAGTGAGTTCCAAGACAGTCAGAGCTACACAGAGAAACCCTGTCCTGAAAAACCAACCAACCAACCCTTTCTAATCATGATTTCCTTAAAAGGCAAAGCTGTTTTTTCCCTGTATTGGCTCTTCTGGTGTGAAACTAGAGATGCCCTCAGCTCTGCAGCCAAAGCATAATGCAAAATGACACCAGGAGATGCCTGGCTGTGCACATCCGCACAGATCAGGATAACCCAATCTTTTCCTTTCTTTTTCAGACAAAAGCTCATATAATTTAGGCTTCCCTTGCACTCCCTATGTAACTAAAGATGATCTCCAGTTCCTAATCCTCCTGCCTCAACCTCCCATGTGCTACGATTACAGGTGTACATTACCACATGAGGCACAGACTCAGTGAATTAATTGTTCTTTGAAATTGCCTCTCTCTGAACTTGGTGGGCCAGAGTAGCCTTTTTTTTTTTTTTTTAAAGATTTTATTTTATGTATATGTACACTGTAGTACACTGTAGCTGTCTTCAGACACACCAGAAGAGGGCATCAGGTCCCATTACACATGGTTGTGAGCTACCAAGTGGTTGCTGAGAATTGAACTCAGGACCTCTGGAAGAGCAGTCAGTGTTCTTTAACTGCTGAGCCATCTCTCCAGCCCAAGAGCTGCCATTTGATGATGATGTTGATGTGAAACAGACAAACATATGAGTTCACACACACACACACATGCTCACGTCATCATTACCATCAGCACCATCACCACCACCACATTAGGGAATAAAGGCATAGCTCCCACTGCCAAACCAAAGGTGCCTGAGAATCTCAGATGTTAATGTGAATCCTGATGTTTAAGGTCAGAGATAAAGAATGTGTCCTGGCATCAAGAAAGAGGATAACATCTTTTTCTGTCTTCTTTATTTATCCAGACCCCAAGGCACACAGATGTTACCCAGCCTTGTCAGGGCCTATCAACCCCACTCCAACTCATGTTTTCAGTCTCCTCTGGAAACACTCTCAGACCCCACCCTCTATCCCAAGATAATGTTTTACCAACACTCTAGCCTTTTCCTTAAGGAATTTCAACCTTCACAACTTTACCTGTGACAAAAGAGCTCTGATTCTCAGTGTCTTTGTTCATTTTCTGCTTCTGTAACAGATGCCATAGATGGACCTTAGGCCTCTGTGTTTCAGAGTCAGGAAGCAGAAAGGCGGCTTAGCTTTTGAGGTAGAGAGGCAGCAGGACTGAGCAAGAGGAGACACCACAGAGAGCTCTCTTCTAGAGTGACAATAGCACCAGTCCATGCTTGAGGCCTTGGCCTTTGTAAACCAATAGAATTTGTTATAAAAGCAACTTTCATTCAACAGATGTAATTGTTGTCTCTGAGGCTCACTGCCTCATCTGCTAACCTAGGCCTAGTCCTGAAAGCGTTTGGTCTCTGTATAATCTAATCTAAGCCTAGAATGTTTTTAGCATCTGAGACTTACTGCAGAATAGGCTCACTCTTTCTAGTACTTTCTAAACTCTGGCTGGCTGGTTCAGCTCAGCTGTTTTGGTTGAAAACGCCTCTCCACTGACTGATTCAAACTGGCTTCTTTCACTGAATTGCTCTGCTTGGCCTCAAACTAACTCTAGCAGTATGCTCTAATCATCTGGCTCCTTCTCATTCACTGGCTCATTCTGTCTTCACCTGTGTCTAGCTTGTTCTCTCTTCAGCTGTCTCTGTAAAATTCTCCTGGTAAAACTGCCTCCTTCTCTCTCTGCCCTGCTCTCTTAAGTCACAAGACTTTCCTCTCTGTTCTCCTGAGAGTTGGGCGTATCCTAGCCTGTCAAATCTTTCTCTGTTTTGTCACTTTCCATGCCACTCAACTAGACATCACTTTCAAACATGGTGCTTCTTTCTTTCTTTTTTTTTTTGGTTTTTTCAAGACAGGGTTTCTCTGTGTAGCCCTGGCCATCCTGGAACTCACTCTGTAGACCAGGCTGGCCTCGAACTCAGAAATCCGCCTGCCTCTGCCTCCCAAGTGCTGGGATTAAAGGCGTGCGCCACCACCGCCCGGCTATGGTGCTTCTTTCTACAAACTAACTTTACCTTCATTGTTTGGGATTGAAGGTACTAAGGGTGTGTTTGTATTCCAGGCAAAGTAGCCATGTTGCTCAATTAAAATCCTTCTATATCTCTCCTCCTCCTTTTTTCCCACCTTCTTTTTTCTTTTAAACAGGGTTTCTCTGTGTAGTATTGGCTGTTCTAGAACTCACTCTGTAAACCAGGATGGCCTTGAACTCACAAAGATACACCTGTCTCTGTCTTCCAAGTGCTAGGACTAAGGGTATTGGCCACCACTGCTTGGCCAATCTCTTCTTTTAATCAGCTCTTACAACTACTTAATGTAGTAACATAGGAAGTTATATTTCAAGAGGAATTTGAAAGGGATACTTAAATCTTTTTAAAAAATTATAAATGAACAAAGTAATGTAATGTGAAAACAGAAGCAGAAAAGTACTTCTAGCTAGGCAGCAGTGGTACACACATTTAATCCCAGTACTGGGGAGGCAAAGGCAGTTACATCTCTGTGAGTTCAAGGCCATCCTTGTCTACAGGGTGAGTTCAAGGACAGGCAAACTTATACAGAGAAACTGTGTAAAAAAAAAAAAAAATCCCAGTACTCAAGAGGCAGAGGCAAGTGGGTATCTGTGAATTCCAGGACAGCAAGGGCTACACAGAGAAACCCTGTCTCAAAAAACAAACACACACAGAAAAAAACTAGGGTCTCTTACTGAATGTGGTACTGACCAGTCAGCCCTGGGCTAGGCTGGTGAGCATGAGCATGAGCTCTAGGTATGTGTCTGCCTGCATCCAGCTCCACAGCTCTGGGCTCACAGATGCACTGACCCTGGATTTTCACATGGCACTGAGACTAAACCCAGTGCTTCATGCACACTAGACAATTACTCTACCAACTGAGCCACAGTCTTTGAGCCCAAAGTCTTTAAAGTCTTTTGTTTATTTACTTATAGGGGAGCAGCACGCATGTCGATAGTGTGTGTGTTGGTCAGAGGATAGCTTCTTCCACTGTGAGGGTTCTGGGGATCAAACTCAGGTTGCCAGGCTTGGAGGAAGTGCATAACCCTTCTGAGCCATCTTACTAGCTCTCAATTTCTCATTCTTTCTAAAATTTTAACTCTGTGGACCAAGCTGGTCTTGAACTCATAGATCTGCCTGTCTCTGCCTCTGCAGTGTGGGAGGGGGGTTGGGGGGTTGGGGGGGTGGAGGGGGTTGGGGTTAAAGATGTGGAGCACTACACCCAGCCTTTTTAAACGTGCTTTGTTATTTTTATGTATCTTTTGTCTATGTGTAGTGTTGTCTGTGAGACATTGTATACTTGGTGTTTGTTGAGAGCAGAACAGCTAAATCACAGACAGTTGTGAGGAAATGTGTGGGCCCTGTGACCCCAACCATTTCTCCAGCTCCTGATTTCTAGATTCTTTTTTTTTTTTTTTTTTTTTTTTTGGGGGGTTTCGAGACAGGGTTTCTCTGTGTAGCCCTGGCTGTCCTGGAACTCACTCTGTAGACCAGGCTGGCTGGAACTCAGAAATCCGCCTGCCTCTGCCTCCCAAGTGCTGGATTAAAGGTGTGAGCCACCACCGCCCAGCTTTGCTACTTTTGTTTTGTTTTTGTTTTTGTTGTTGTTGTTTTGAAGACTTGGCCACACACAAGAGCCTAGGTTTAAAGGGAGATCCTATCTTAAAAAAAAATGTGAGGGAGGAAGGAATATGAGTAACGAAAACAGAATATAAAATACCAAAAGGAACAGCATTCCTTTGTAAGCTGATTTTAAAGTCAGCCATAGACAAGAGCAACACTGCAGGAAATGTCTAAGGCAGAGACCCAGCATGGACAGCCATCAGAAGTCAGCTTGTCCCCATCTTGTCGACTCCCTAGATAGGATCAGCTCAATTTAACAACTGTCACCTACATCAAATGCCTGCTGCCATGTGGCAGGAGTGCCCTAGCCACCCTGTTGTTCTTCTTCCCAGTGTGACTATCCAACATGGATAAAGGGAGCTGGAGGGATCAGACATTACCCAGGAGTCTCAGTTAAAGCTTTGTCACTTTTACCCATGGCATTGAGTCCTGGTGGTGGCCATATAGATGGTTTCCAGCTTTCATTATACATCATACATACATACATACATACATACGTATGTACTACATACATACATACATACATACAGCTGGAGAGATGATTCTGCAGTGGTTAAGAGTGGTGGTTCCTCTTGCAAAGAACCCGAGTTCAATTCCCAGCACACACATGGTGTCTCATGACCTCTGTAACTCCAGTTCCAGGGGAGTCAACAGCTCTGACTTGCATGGGCACATGGTACACAAACATGCAAGCATTCATATACGTAAAATAAATACCATATTCAGAACAAAAATAAAACAAAAACTAGGTCAGATGTATTGTGCACACATGGAATCTCAGCAATTTCTAGCTGAGGGCAGGAGGATCAAAGTTCAAGTTCTGTTGCCAGTAGGTGGTGGCACACGTCTTTAATCCCAGCAGAGGCTGAAGTGGAAACTAAAGGGTTCTTTGGAAAGTCAGATGGTGGTTTACTGGGGTAAACACGTGAAGGAACTTTTTTCGTTAAAGTGGACACAGGTGAAAGGCTAAGGCAGACTCATGAAGGAACGTTTTGCTGAAGCAGACACAGGAGAGATGATCTGCTAAAGCAAGCACGTGAAAGGACATGTGATAATAGATTCTTTCCTAACGACATAAATGTATTGATCGGCCATACATTGCATAGTTGAGCTGCATTTGTCGGGACGCCATAGAGAGAAATGCACCAAAAAACTTCTGGTGGTGTGCTGCAGTTTGTTGCCGCTTCCTTGGACGTGGGCTGAGTAGATGCATGTACTGAGGCAAAGCACGTAGAGGACACGTGATGTTTGTAGGGTATCAATAAGACTTGACGGCTAAAGATGGAGGCTGAGCTAGGCTTGATTATAGAGCCAGCTGTGCACTGTTTGTGGGTCTCCTGTTTTCGATGATCTTCGCTTCCCTGAGAGAGGCACAGCTGAGAACTTCTGGTGTTCCTGTTGCTCCCTCGTGACCCAGGCTAAGGCCTGGCTGTCTCTGCTAGGTCTTGTCACTGCTGTTGCTGCCACAACTCTACTGAATTGGACTGCTGGTATATCCAAGAGGAGTTTGTGAGTAGATCCACCTGCCGCTGCTTGCTAACCTGTAAACCGAACTGCTGATTTCCTGACAACACAAAAAGTTGCTCCAAAGAACCTTTCTAAACAGGTCCACTTCCCCCATATCCTTCCTTTTCCACTACCTATGATGGGTAGTGGGTTAAAGAGAGGTTAAAGCATTTAAGAACCATCATTAAAAATAGGATTTGACCCCCCCCCCCAACTGGCTGCTCCAGAAAGCCATCTTTGCATTGTTCCCGGGTGTGCTCCGCGCTCACTGCAGCCAGCTTCGCCGCCCACCGCCCCTGACGCGGACTCCGGCACCTTGCTCGCCAGAGTCCTCGAACTCCATTAATTCCTCACTCGCTGCATCGGACCACCGGCGTGCCCCACCATGTCAGACGCGGCAGTGGACACCAGCTCCGAGATCACCACAAGGACTTGAAGGAGAAGGAAGTTGTGGAGGAGGCAGAGAATGGAAGAGATGCACCCGCCAATGGGAACGCTCAAATGAGGAAAATGGGGAGCAGGAGGCTGACAATGAGGTAGATGAAGAAGAGGAAGAAGGTGGGGAGGAAGAGGAGGAGGAGGAAGAAGGGACGGTGAGGAAGAGGATGGAGATGAAGATGAGGAAGCTGAGGCTCCTACGGGCAAGCGGGTAGCTGAGGATGATGAGGATGATGATGTTGACGCCAAGAAGCAGAAGACTGAGGAGGATGACTAGACAGCAAAAGGAAAAGCTAATCTTATGCACCGTGACCTATTCACCCTCCACTTCCGTCTCAGAATTAAACGTGGTCACCTTCGAGTTAGAGAAGCAGGCCCCGCCCACAGCGGGCAGTGCCACCCACAGATAACATGCGCTCTCCACCACTCCTCCAAAACCACAACATGAATTGGCAACATGGGAGGAAAAAAGAACCAGAACTTCCCAGGCCCTGCTTTTTTTCTTAAAAATACTTTAAAAGGAAAATTTGTTTGTATTTTTTATTTACATTTTATTTTTTGTACATATTGTTAGGGGTCAGCCATTTTTAATGATAACGGGTGACCAAACCAGCCTTCAGAGCGTTTTCTGTCCTATTTCAGACTTTACTTGTGGTGTGACCATGTTCATTATAATCTCAAAGGAGAAAAAAAACCTTGTAAAAAAAGCAAAAACAACAACAAAAAAAAACAATCTTATTCCAAGCATTCCAGTAACTTTTTTTGTGTATGTACCTAGCTGTACTATAAGTAGTTGGTTTGTATGAGATGGTTAAAAAGGCCAAAGATAAAAGTTTTTTCCTTTTTTTTTTTTTTTTTGTCTATGAAGTTGCTGTTTATTTATTTTATTTTATTTTTTTTGGCCTGTTTGATGTATGTGTGAAACAATGTCCAACAATAAACCGGAATTTTATTTTGTTGAGTTGTTCTAACAAAAAAAAAAAAATAGGATTTGAAAAAATTAAAGTTACAGAGGCAGCTGGATCTCTGTAGTACAAGGCCAGCCTGGTCTACAGAACAAATTCCAGGACAGCCAGGGCTACACAGAGAAACTCTTTCAAAAAAAATAAAAAAGTTCAACGTGGGTGGGCAGTGAACTGAGCAGTTCAAAGCACTTTACTGGCTTACTGACCTGAGTCTCACATGTTGGAAAGAGAGACCTGACTGTATCTCCAAGTTGCCCTCTAAACCTCCAAGTGGCATCTTCATGCCCACAAGTTCAATTACAGGTATGTACCACCAAGTGCAGCTCCCAACAAGCCTTTTCTGTGTTGTTTACCGACCCTGGAAATGACCCAGCCGTGCCCTTTATGGGCAAGCGCTCCCTTACCCGACCTGAGGTACAGTCTCAGTGCCCTGCAAACACCCAAGCCATCTCTCAGCACACAGCTGTACTGACTCTACCTGATACCGATAAATGAAATTACTGGATCAAAAGCTAAATGCATTTCCAAGGCTTTAAAACAGACTTCGGAACCTCTCTGCAGAGTGCCACCAACTCACCCTTTGAGCAGCAGTGTCTGTAAACACACAGTCCTTCCTGTTTATGTCAAGCAAAATATTTGGTAGTTTGAAAGTTGGAAATGATTTGTTGTTTTTAGTACCAGGATTGAACCTAGAGCCTGCATATGCCAGGCAGACAACCCAACTGCTGTGCAATACTGTCACTCCCTCAAAATGATATTCTTCATTTAGTCAACAAATATTTATGAGTGTCTTCTATGTGCAATACATGGAGCTGGACAATAGAGATAATAAGAGCATGTGTTAAGAAGAAACTTAAGTAGGACACAGTGACAGAGGCTTGTAAATCCCAGGATGTGGCAGACTAAGGTGGTAGGGTCATGAGTTCAAAGCCTGACTCAAAAAGGAAACCAAAGGCTGGGGAGTGTCAAGACCAGAGTTGGGATCCCTGGAAATCCATTTAATGGCTGACCTGTAAATTCCAACTTTGAAAAGTAGAGTCATGGTGCTCAGAGCCAGCCTGCTAGCCACACTGGTCGTGTTGATGAGTACTGGGTTTGAGTGACAGGCCCTGCATCATGTATGAAGTGGCAGAACTACCAATCATAACTCCCAACATCAAGTACTTGCACCTCCACATGCTTGTACAAATGAGTGTATTCAAACCCTCGCATCTAAGTATCTTCATCTGGCAAAACACATGTAAAAGTACTCACATGCATAAGACAAACACCACAAAATAAACAAATGAAGGCCTGGTGAGATGGCTAACCTGTCAAGGTGCCTGCCTTAAAGCCTGATGACCCCAGCTCAGTTTCAGGGACCTATATGGTACAAAGGGCAAACAGATTTCTGCAAGTTGTCCTCTGATCTACACACACACACACACAATTTTTGTGTCAGCTTAGTAGCATATTCCTATGATCTCAGCACTTAGGAGTTAGAGGAGGAAGGACAGGAAGTTTAAGGCCAGCACAAATACTTTTTTTTAAAAAAAATGGAAAAACAAAAAAGGTTGTGATCTGGAGAAACGCTTCAACTCATAATAGCAATTGTCATGCAAGTGTGAGCACCTGACTGTAGATCCCAGCACCCAGGTAAAAGAGCTAGGCACAAACGTTTGTGCACCTGCAATGCCAGCGCTGTGGGGGATGGGTATGGAAGGGTCGCTGGGCCTTGCTGTCCACTGGCTTACTTCTGGGTTCAGTAAGAGCTCCTATTTCAAAAGGAGTAAAGACAGCAGGACATTCTCCTAAGGTCTTCATGAGTGCTCACACCTGCACACACTTTTATACACACGTACACACACACACCAAGAACTATTTTCATATTACATTTTATTATTAAAGATGATATTTATCTGTAAGATATAGTGAATTTTCCTCAGTTGATCATTTGATTGGGAGGAGGGAGGAGAGGAAACAGAGAGAGAGAGAGAGAGAAGAGAGAGAGAGAGATGGATCACGTGCAAGAGAGCTTGATTATATGTATGCCCTATTTACCCAGGAAAAACCCTTGACTCTTCAGTTGGGAACAATACAAGTGTGGCTGCTCATGCCTGCAAGCCCAGCACTTGGGAGGCTGAGGCTAGCCCAGCACTCAGGGGCCCAGCACTCGGGAGGCTAGAAGATTGATGAGTATGGAGTATATATACCTTCATAAATACAGAAATGTATTCATGTGTATATACTTGAAGGGGGTTTTGTTTGTTGTTTTCTCTGTTTTTGTTTCTAAAAGGGCTAACACAGAAACAGGAAACATGCCCAATGATAAAGATGACCCACTAGGTCCATGCCAGGACCCCAAGACCAAAGCAGAGAAGGGCTAGGATAACTCCTCAGAATGGAAGGTAGGGACTTCTAATCCTCTTGCTTCTATTGGATCAAGCATGGAGCACAAGAATGTGACCTCCAGGGCAGGTGGCATGACTTTCACACCTTCTCCATAGCCTTGGAAGCCTGTCAAGGAAAACCAGAGGAACTGAGCACTTACCTCACATGTATAAGGCCCTGGGTTTGATCCCTACAACCACCAAATTCTCCCTGGATTTTGAGGCCATTTTGGGCTGCCTGGCGAGACCCTGTCTGAAACAACTCCTACAAATGATAAAAAGGTGGCAATGACTCTACCCCCAGAGAAGGCTGAGAGGACTAAATGAACAGGTATCTTTTACCCAAATCTCTAGTGTCAGCAAGAGGAAAGCTGCAACTTGTACGTACAGCGTGGGTCAGCCTGTCTGCGCTCCATTCCCACCTGAGTGCTCTTCTTGCTGCTGTGACCCGAGAGGCAGTTTTTCAGAGCCTTGATGCCTCACCCCTGTGCTTCTCCTCACACCCCAGCTGTCCTCTGTGAACCTCAGGAGGGTCCCAGGGTGTGTGAGCAGCTTTCTCACCTGCCCAGTCTTCAGTTTGTAAAATGGGAATCATCGGAGTAGGTACCTCTTAGGCTCGTTGTCAAGAGTAACAAAGACATGCATAGCTTGAGTACCTCAGGTAGCCAACATCTTGGCAGTTGTCATCAGTGCCTAGGCCTTGTCCTTGTGGAACTTTGTAAGGTGCTGGAAAAACATAGATTATTTTTTGTTTGGTATTTTAAAAATGTTTTGTTTTAGACAAGGTCTCAATACGTAGCCCTGGTGGGCCTGGTATTCACATATGTAGAACAAGCTGGGCTGGCCTTGAACTTGTGGGCAGTCTCCAGCCTCTGATTCCTAAGTACTGAGCCTATAGATATGTGTCACCACACCGTGCAGAAAATACATTTAAAAGTTTAATTTATCTGCTTGTGTATGAGGAGGTTACAAAAGTCAAAGGACATCCTTTGAGAGTTACCTCTATCCCTCTACCACGTTGGTCCCTGGGGATTCAACTCGGGCCATCAGGCTTAGCAGAAAGCACATTTTTTTCTGCTGAGATATTATGCCAGTTCATACAATACGTTTTTGAGACATGATTGTAAAGGAACACATACAAATACTAAAAAATTAGGAAAATCTTGGAATTGGTGGATGGAGCTGTTTTCCTAGTTATTCACTGGAGGTGTGTGGGGGTGGGGGGCATCCGTCTGTGAGCTAAAGGCCAGCCTTGTTTTGTTTTTTCAAATGGTAGGAGTGCTGTCACATGTTGTCTACAGGACAGAACTGGGGTCACCTCCAGCAGGACCCCACAGCAGTTGCGGTTACTTGGAGATCAAGCCAGTTATCATCAGGCAGGGATGGAAGAGTTCCATCACTTACTGAGGCATGATTGACAGGTGATAGCTGCTGGGGCAGAAAGCATTTCTCTCTGAAGTTGTAGTCACTGCTAGGCTATCAGTGCTCAGGTGGGCACAGACAGCACCACTGAACTCAGTGAGTTACTGTACTGGCTGTTTGTATGTTAACTTGACACAAGCTGAGTTATCAAGAAAGAGCCTCCCTTAAGAAAATGCCTTAATGGAAATCCAACTGTAAGGATTTCTATTAGTGATGAGAAAGTTGGAGGTTGGGGAGTCACGTATCTGAGAACTGCTATCCCTGGGCTGGTAGTCCTGGGTTTGTAAGAAAGCAGGCTGAGCAAGCCAGAGGAAGCAAGCCAGTAAGCAGCACCCCTCCATGTCCTCTGCCGCCTGCCCTAGGTTCCTGCCCTGTGAGTTCCGTCCTGTACTTCCTTTGGTGATGACAGCAATGTGAAGTGTAAGCTGAATAAACCTTCCTCCCTAGGTTCTTATAAGTCAAGATGCATTTGTGTAGCAATAGAAACCCTAAGACAGTTATTTAAAAAAAAAAAAAAAAATGAAGGGGCGAAGATGGTCCTCAGCATTAAGAGCACTGACTGCTCTTCTAGAGGTCCTGAGTTCAATTCCAGCAACACATGGTGGATCACAACCATCTTAATGGGATCTGTGGCTCTTCTGGTGTGTCTGAAGACAGCTACAGTGTACGCACATACATAAAAATAAATATTTAAAAAGAATATGAAAGTGAGAGGGGAAAGTATGGGGGTTGGGGTAGAAATAATTAGATGTGATCAAGATAAATTATATATGAAGAAATAAAAAAATTCTAAAAAACAAGAGAAAGGCTGGGTATGGTGGCACAGGCCTTTAATCCTGCACTGGGGAAGCAAGGCAGGCTCTGTGAGTTTGAGGTTAGCCTAGTCTACATAAGAGTTCCAAGGTTACAAGAGAAAGAGAGAGAGAAAGAAAGAGATGAGAGAATAACAAAAGGAAACTAGTACAGGTGTAGAAAAGCCTCAAAGGAAATGTTGGTAGCGTTTAACTCTTGGTGGTGAAATCACAGGCTCTTATTTTTCTTGTTGCTTTTGTATATTTTCTAAAATTCCTATGGTTTTTACAGTCAGAAAAATAATTAGCAAGAGGAAGGAAACTCTAAAAGCTGAGGGGAGCTTTACATGGGTCTGGGGTTTTGCCAAGGATGGTCCAGGAGAGGCGCTCCATGGGAAAGGGAACTTACATTGGCCGGAGAAGCGGGAGAATTTTTTTTGTGTCCTTATTTTTTGTCTTGTCTGTCTGCCTCTCTGGGCTTTGGAATTCTTGACAGCAAGGTCTGAAGTCTAGTTTGTTTACTACTGTGCTATCTAGCATCTAAAACCCCCACAAAACAAAACAAAGAAAGTCTGGTGCTTAGTAGGTGCTCAATCAATACCAATCTAATGAATGAATGGATGACCTTGACAGCTTCCCTTAGCCTGAGAGACAACGATGCTCTTCAGTTTGCTTGCTAACCATCTGGTTCTGAGCCAAGACTGAGGTACACAGTTTCCATGGCAACTGAAGAAGGTCCAACAGACCAGCAGCAGGAGCAGACTCAGGATTGTGAGCTCTGTTTCTCTTCAAGGTGTAGCCTAGAAACTGGGGACGAGGCAGTAGGCTCTGTCGACAGAGGTGAAGGGGAAAAGATCATAGTTATCTTAGCCCACTTAACTAGTTTGTTAAGCCAGTCGATGAATGCTCAGGTAGGACAGCTTTAAAGATTGGAGGCTCTAGTTTGGACTCCTTTGTGTCATCTTGGACCCGTTAACACTACTGAGCCTCAGCTTGCTCATTCTTTGGGTGTGTGTGTGTGTGTGGGTGTGTGTGTGTGTGACAAGTATTGATATTTTATAAGCACATCTGGAAGCCTAAAGTTACAGAATAGGTACCTGGGGGACCAAGAGACAGGCAAGATGGAAACGGATACGGAAAAAACTCTGGCCCCTGTATAATGAATCGCACCAAGGTGACTGTGTGGGGTAAAACTCTGGACTGGGTCAGCACTGGTACTACTCACCTGGCTCCAGTCGCTTCTCCAAGGTGAGGTCCTGAACCACTAGGCTTATTCCAGCATCAGCATTTGCAAAAAGGGGTTCCTCAGAGCACTGTAGGTGAGGAGCCCTGTGAACTCCACTTTGCAAGGTGAGCGCTCTGGACATACCATCCAGTTTTCTACACACAGCCTATTGTGATCCAGTGTCTGACTCACAGAAGCCACTAATGGGGTTCCCTGGGGAGGACAACACACAGTTGGATTGATTCCCGACTCTACTACTGACTGTGGCCTTGAGCAAGTCACTCACTTTTTCATTTTCTCTAACCTGGGGAAATGTATATGAGTACAGTGAGGACTGAGTAAGCAGACCTTCCTCTTTCTGCTCCCCAGTCCCAGGAAATAACAGGAGCCTAGCAGCCTAGCACACACTAGGTAAATGATCTACCTTGGAACCCGCAATAGCACAGTTGAACACAAGACGAGGCGATTCTAGTTCCCAGAATCTGCCTCCAAAATACTGTGACGGAGAAATTAAAAGCAATAACTAGACTGCTCTAACACAGGACTTGGGCTTAAGGGACTGATCTTCCTTTAGGGTAAGGGAATTTTCCTCAAACCTCATTTTTATCCAGTAAGTCTGGAGTGTACTGTCTGAGGAGGGTTAATTCACAACTTTGTCTGGGGCACAGGTTACGAAACTGGCTCACAGAAGCCAAGTGACTAGCATCGAAACATAAGGAGAGCGCTCAGGTCTAGGATTTGAACTAGGGTCCTTTTTACAGTACCACGCGGAAAAGCCTCAGTGAGCTGAGAGGCTAGGCGCACGGCGGTGGAACCCCAAGCCGAGTTGAAAGCCAGTTCCGTTCATTTGCATGCTAATACCCAGAATGCTTTTCCACTCACACCGCTACATTTTATGGAAGCGCTCAGTTTGGAACCGTGCAAAGTTTGGAATGCGTACTTCGCTCCTCGTACAACTGTGGGAACTTCGCGCCCGTACATGTGCTTTGCCTACAGGCTCTGAGACCAATAACTCAGCAACAGTCCCAGCAGACGAACCTATGTCCAACCCTCGCCTAATAGCATCCTCGGGCGTCTTAGGGACAAAGCGCTCAGGCCTGGCCGCGCAGTCCGTGGTCAGAGTGGCCGGCATTTTGCCGGGCGGCAAGGGCTAAGCATGCTTCTGGCTTGGGGAAGACCGAGGGGGCTTCTTGATCTCTGGATTCTCTAGTTTTCTCTTACAAAACTGCTGGGACATGCAGGGGCCGTTGATTTTTGTCCATCGCCATCATACTGTCCCTTCCCTGAGCTGGCTGGCGACTTCACGCTCCCTGGGGCACAAAGCCCAAGTAGCGGTGGGTGGGGAAAACGACCTATCTCTAGTTATCCAGGCGTGCAGGGCATTTGCTTCGGTCAGTATGAGGCAGGCATAAGGTTCCGCCTGCGTCGGGTTGGGATCCCGCGTCCTGCCTAGGGCTGCAGAGCAGGAGGTCTCAGCCGACTTCTAGGGATTTCGGCCATCAAAGGAGAACTAGGCAGGGTGCTGATGCCCGTCCGACCTGCGGGTGCGCAAGGCAGGCTGGGGGGGCTCAGATCCACAGGCTCTGGCCGCCCCTCCCGCACGTTCGCCTACACTCTGGGCGGGCAGCGGAGGGCGGCTGTAGCTGGTTTGCTGGCTCGGCGCTCGGATCGTATTGGTCGGGGTCGGGGGGGGGGGATTGCGGGGGGGCTGAAGCTGCAGCCCCCGGCCCCGCGGGCGGGGTGGGGAGGCGGAGGATCAGGCTGTGTTAGCATTGGCGGAGCTGGGGAGTGGGGAGGGGGGGCAGGAAGCGGGGGGAGCGGAGCTGCAGGGGGGTGTGTATAAATAGGGAATGGGGGACGTGCATCCTCCGCTGGGTGAGGGGGGGGCGCTCGGCACAAAGAAATTGGAAAGTTTGCAGCGCTAGGCGGCCCAGGCTAGGGAGCCCGATGCGCACGTGCTGGGCCGGGGCCACTGAGACCCCCCACGCCGAGCTCACTGCTTTTTTCTTTCTGCAAGCTGGGGGGGGTGTTGTTGGTATCGCCCCCTCCTTCTCCTCCCCCCAGGGGTGAAAGTGCAAGAGGAAGTGCAGCCGCTGCCATCTTTCCTCCGTTCCGAACGCACGGAGCCTGGGGCCGCAGCGCCGCCGCCACTCGTGCCTGGCTTGGGAAAGGGCCCATCCTGCTGCAGCCACCCGTTCGCTTCGGCCGCCGCCTTCGCCGGGCTCCGAGACCCGGCCTACGCCACCGCCCCCGTGCGCGCCGACCGCCGCCTTCGCCTTCGCCTTTTGTTTCCTTTGCTCCGGCGCCCCCACCCCGGCTCGCGCTTTGCAGGGGACGCAGCGCGCGCCCCCAGCGGGCCCGGGAAAAGCCTCGGAGCGCGCGCTTGCGCTTGCGCGGCGGACCCCTCCTCCTCCCCGCGCGCGCGCGCCTTTTGGCTGCGCGCCGGCGCCCCCTGGCGGGCGGGAGGGGAGGTGGCAGCCGCGTTTGCAGGAGGGGCGCACCTCTTCGCTCCTTTACCCCCTGGAAGGTAGACCTACAGAGGGAGGCGGGCAGGCGGAGAGGGAGTGCTGCGCGGGTCCGACGGAGGTGAAGGGCGGCTATGTGGGGGGCAGTGCCCCGCTGGGTCTAGCCCTTTTTATTAGAGCAGGGGGCGTGTGCGCAGGGCGCACCTGAGAGTACTACCGAACCCTGGGCCGCACGTGCGGGGAGTGTGAGTGGTCCGCTGCACAAGGCGTCTTGCTGCCTAAGAGAAGGGACTAGGGACTGGCGGGTGCCCGGCCCGGCTAGTGGGGAAGGGGCAGCGACCATGGAGCGGGTCAACGACGCTTCTTGCGGTCCGTCGGGCTGCTACACCTACCAGGTGAGCAGACACAGTACGGAGATGCTGCACAACCTGAACCAACAACGCAAAAACGGCGGGCGCTTTTGCGACGTGCTCCTACGGGTAGGCGATGAGAGCTTCCCGGCGCACCGCGCCGTACTGGCTGCCTGCAGCGAGTACTTTGAGTCTGTGTTCAGCGCCCAATTAGGCGACGGCGGAGCTGCAGACGGCGGTCCTGCTGATGTGGGAGGCGCGGCGGCGGCTCCCGGCGGTGGGGCTGGCGGCAGCCGCGAACTGGAGATGCACACCATCAGTTCCAAAGTGTTCGGAGACATCCTGGACTTCGCTTACACGTCCCGAATCGTTGTGCGCCTAGAAAGCTTCCCCGAGCTCATGACGGCCGCCAAGTTCCTGCTGATGAGGTCGGTCATCGAGATCTGCCAGGAAGTAATCAAACAGTCCAACGTGCAGATCCTGGTGCCCCCTGCCCGGGCTGATATCATGCTCTTTCGCCCTCCTGGGACCTCAGACTTGGGCTTCCCTTTGGACATGACCAACGGGGCAGCCATGGCAGCCAACAGTAACGGTATTGCTGGCAGCATGCAGCCCGAGGAGGAGGCTGCCAGGGCCACAGGTGCTGCTATTGCAGGCCAAGCTTCCCTGCCTGTGTTACCTGGGGTGGACAGATTGCCCATGGTGGCTGGACCCCTATCCCCTCAACTGCTGACTTCTCCATTCCCCAACGTGGCATCCAGTGCACCACCACTGACTGGCAAGCGAGGCCGGGGACGCCCCAGGAAGGCCAACCTGCTGGACTCCATGTTTGGGTCTCCAGGGGGCTTGAGGGAAGCAGGCATCCTTCCATGTGGCCTGTGCGGGAAGGTGTTCACTGACGCCAACCGGCTCCGGCAACATGAGGCCCAGCACGGCGTAACAAGCCTCCAGTTGGGCTATATCGATCTTCCTCCTCCACGGCTGGGTGAGAATGGGTTACCCATCTCAGAGGACCCCGACGGCCCCAGAAAAAGGAGCCGGACCAGGAAGCAGGTGGCTTGTGAGATCTGTGGCAAGATCTTTCGTGACGTATACCATCTCAACCGGCATAAGCTGTCCCACTCTGGGGAGAAACCTTACTCGTGCCCGGTGTGTGGTCTGCGGTTCAAGAGAAAAGACCGCATGTCGTACCATGTGAGGTCCCATGATGGGTCAGTGGGCAAACCGTACATCTGCCAGAGCTGTGGGAAAGGCTTCTCCAGGTGAGTATGGCACCCTACCCCAATTCCCTGCTGTATATTATCTTAGTTCTGTCTGCAAAGATCGAAGACAGATCTTTGCCAGGATCTAGGGATGTGGGGGTAGAAGGTCACTGGACCTTAATAGAGCATACCATGTTTAAATGTTTTAAGATCCCCGGGCTTTGAGATGGTGTGGCCAAGAGCTGCATCTATGCCTTCAGGCAACTTCTCCGGCACCAGGGTGCCCTACTATCGTCACCCTCCCGGGGGCCTGTAGGAAGGGGCCAGATTCCTTAGGCCAGAGCCATTGGGCCTCCCCATTCTTCTCCCCTGGTTCCCTTTGTGTTTCCGGCACCAGGCGTGGGGCCCCCTCTGGGGGCGGGAGGCTGGGCTCCTCCCTCGACTTTCCCCGCCTGAATGGCTTCGGAGGGAGGAACTGAACAAGTGTGTCTGGGACTCCTTACACTCCCGAGGCCCAGATCCTCCACCAGTTTGAGCAGGCCGGCCTGCAGCAGTAGGTTCTAGCTTTGCCCCTCATGTGACCCTAGTTTTGAGAGGCATAAAAGCCGGCTACGCAGACCTGTTTTGCAATAGTAATACTGGAATCCGATGCGCTCTGACCTGGTGGCTCCAGAATCCAGCGGACCCACAGGTCCTCCATCTGTTCTCAGGACAGACCTTCTTTTCAACTTTTAGTGAGCCTTCTTTGAACTGAGGACCTGCCTGGGAGCAGAGGGCTGGTTTTGTTTTTGTTTTTCTCCCAGTTTGAGAAGACTGAATAAAAGGCTGGTTTTAACTGAAATCCCAAGGATCTTGTATGTGTGAGAGCTTAGGGACAGAATTCCCTCAGAGAGGCCCCAACTAGGAACCAGTCTTACCGGTCAGACAGCCCCTGCCCACCTGCTCTGGCGGGCATCTGGCTTGCCAGTCCAGCTGGGGACTTAAAGCTCCATCTCTGGCCTCTGGGGACTGAATTCCATCCGGGTGGCATTCATTGGCTGCTGTGGCGGGAGAGACTGGGGGAGGGGAAGGCAATGCTTCTAAGGGGCTTTAGTCTGGACAATGAGTCCCACACCCACCCCTCCCTGAAAGGCTGGCCAAGGCATCCCTGTGTCATTCTAAAGCTGCTGCCTCAGATCCTAGGAATCATTGAATTTCTACTGGGGGTGGAGTGGGGTGGGGTTAGCTAGACCCGAGCGAAACATTGCTTCCCCTCCCCCCTGGGGGGGGAATGGCTGAGATGCTTGGGTCCCTGGGGCTAGAGCTGGGTGGTGACTTTGTCTTTGTCTTGCTGGGGTGGAGGGAGACTGGCCAAGTTTGGCCCATCTTTTTTGATGTCTTATTTTTAAAGTCTGTTGATCTCTTTTCCAGGCCAGATCACTTGAATGGACACATCAAGCAGGTGCACACTTCTGAGCGACCTCACAAGTGTCAGGTAGGGACTGGGCCAGGGTATAGTTGGGTGGAAGAATGCTGCTGTCCTCCCAGCCTTGGCCTGAGCACTGCTTTGCACACCCCCCAACTCTTGTCGCCCCTGTCCTGCTTCTGGCCTCCTTTGTTCTATCCTCAGCCTCCTTTGCTTCCCCAGGGCTACAAGCCTCTATTTTTGGTCACTTGTTTCCAGTCTCCACAGATTTTGCCTCCATTCTGTTGCTTAGCTTTCCTGTCCTGGCATTTGTGGCTTCTTGGCTGGTGGGGCTGCAGTACACACGTGTTGTCCTAGTGGATCTGACACCTTGCTGGACCTGGCTGCTGATTCCCAATACTTTGTATGAACTGTAAGGGTTTCAAAAGGGCTTCTGGCGGCCCAGCCAACAGCCCTTGCCCTGGTTTGAGCTGAGCGGGGGGAACTTGTGGGTTCCTTCAGTGGAGAAAGCATGGCAGTAGAGAGGCTATAGATAGGGAGAGGGTGGTCCCATCTCCAACACAAACAGCAAGAGCAAGGCAAGGCATTGTCCTCCAGTGTGGAATCATGTAGGGAAGGCTGGACTGGATTTTCTCCTGTCTGCTTCAACTCTACCTGGGGTTTCTGATGGCACCTAGGAAATGAGTTTTCTCTCTTGGCTTCTGAGCATTTATTTCAGTGTGATGCAAAGTACACCACTGTCTTCTTGGTTATCTCCCTTTTGCTGTGGCAAGTGCCTTCAACTGATGTCAAGGCAGTGTCATGAGCTATCCTACAGCCTCTTGACAGGGATACCTGCTTCTCCTAACCTGCTGGCAAGGGTGGGTTCAGGAGATCATAGGGAGGACTGGATGTGCACAGCAGCACAGAGCTCTGGGGTCTAAGGGCAAACACTGTTCACAGATGCTGAGCCAGGCAGCCTCTCCCAAGGATGCTGACTCCAAATGGGCCTGCTGGGATCTGTCTTTGCCTTGCTGCTTTCTGCCTCTCCGTCTCTGATCTCTGTTGTCACAGAGCACAGTCTGACTGCCAGTAGTGTGCTGAGCAGCCCCAGACAGGATAGGAAAAACCCAGAGGGCAGTGGGGGTGTGCCCAGTGGCCTGGGGGGTAACCTGCACTCTCTGCCCTTTTTCCAGGTGTGGGTTGGGAGCAACAGCGGCCTGCCACCCCTGGAACCTCTTCCTAGCGACCTGCCATCATGGGACTTTGCCCAGCCTGCTTTGTGGAGGTCGTCCCATTCAGTTCCTGATACCGCCTTTTCCCTCTCTCTAAAAAAGTCCTTCCCAGCCCTTGAAAACCTGAGTCCAGCACACTCCAGCAATGCACTCTTCTGCTCAGCCCCACCAGGATACCTGAGACAGGGTTGGACAACCCCTGAGGGCAGCCGGGCTTTTACTCAGTGGCCTGTAGGCTAGCCTGGGTCCTTCTGGAGAGGTGGAGGCGAATGGTGGCTGCTGGAGACCCCTGCTTTTGGCAGAGGCTAGCTAGCAAGAAGGTTCCTGTCTACCACTCCCAGATCCTCCCAAGATGTCCTAACGTTTTTCCCAGCTCAAAGCTCTCAAGTAGTGATAGGAAGGACCACCTTTCTGAAGGTTCCCCTTCCCCAGTTTGCTCCATGTTCCTTTCTGAATGCTCGTCTCCCCTCCCCTACCTCAGCAGGGCAGCCAGCATTCTCCTTGTCTGGGGAATCTAGAAGTTAGGAGTTCTAGGAAGCTAAGCCCCAGCTTTTGTGTCCCTTCCCCTGGCCTCACTTTTCACACTGATTGGGGTTCCTGGTCACCCTCCTCCTACTTGGGGGGCGGGTCACCCCACCTCCAGAGAAGCCGCCGGTACAGCTTCAACTAGGTTTGGCTGTGCAGCTGAACGCTTCCGTCTCACAAGGGCCTGCTTTCAGTTCTGACTAGTGAGTTCTCATGGCTGAGGTTTTTTTTTTTTTTTTTTTAGCTGGTCTGCTCAGAACTAAACTAACTAACCTGTAGCTTTGTATTGTGATACATGGCTTTAGGGGCTGACAAAGCTGGTAGACTCTCCCTCCCCAGGGCCCCTTGGTGTGCCCCCTTAGCCCCTGCAGACTGCCTGAAGATCAGGATCCATGATAAAAAGTTTTCATTCTAACCTTTGAGGCTTTGTGTGTTTTGTCCTTGGTCTGTTGTGACAACTGGCATCATTGTCCCTTGGTATATGAGCCAGCTCCTGCCCTGCCTCTGCCCTTCAGCACACAATCTCACAGACCTGACCCTGTAGCCAGAACCTTCTAAAGAGGACCCAGCAAGGGGTGTGCTGGCTGTCACACTGCAGACTTGGTTAAAGTTCAGGGACCTCTTTAGCCACAGAGGATCAAAGGAGCCAGTTACTCAGACAGATAGAAAGGTAAGGGGCAGGGACTCAGGCTTGAGTCTCCCTTGCCTGGTCTACATGCCCCAACCATTGACTGGGCCTGGAATTTAGCCAGAGCTGAGAGACTGGAGTGTCTTAGCCATCTCCCATTACTTCTGGTGGCCCCATGTTTGAGGCTGTTTAGATAAGGGTAAGCTGAGGGTACACAAAGGGTTTAAAGCCAGTGGAACCAGACTTTCATGTGTTGCCCTTAGATTTTTTTTCCTGGCTGCAGGAGGCTTTGCAAGATGCACCCTATCACTTTCAGACTGCTAAAGCTGCCTGGGCTTGGGACATGCTGGTGTTCTTGGGGCTCCACTCAGGACTGAAAGCGTTAGGTAATGTGGGAAGAGCAGTAGCAAGTAGTGTTACTATGCCTCCTGATAGCAGCAGACTGAACCTTGGCTGTGGGCACAGTAGGCACTTCAAGCCAACAAGCAGTCATACTGTGCCATTGACTGGCTGGCTTCCTTTCAAGGCCCTTCTGTTTACTCCCTGTCTACAGGGTGGGAAGTTCTGAGACTCAGGTTCTGGCTGTCCTTTTTAAGGCCTGTCTCCCTCAGCCCTCTCCTCTCTTCTGAGTCATGTGACCAGCCTCTTTTGTGCTCTGTGTTGTCTGAAGTTCTGGTTGGTCCAGACTTGGACTTAAACACAGAGAAACCTGGAGACTCCAGTCACAGGATTAGGTGAACAGGGACGCCAACAACTACTTTAGGTTGGCTTTGTGACAAGGTGGTCATTTCTGTTGTGGCTTCTTTATCCCAGCAGAAGATTGGCATTCCTAATTATGTTTGCTCTGGGTGCCTTAAGAGATAATCAGTGGAGGACAGGGTAGGGGATGCCAACTGCATCTGTGATTTTAATTTTGCTTAGTTAATCCCCAAATATTTAATCCAGTTGGGGATAATGGAGGGTTGGCTGTCCATTATCTTGGGTACCAAAGTATGACAGGGCAAAGCTTTTATAAAAGATCCCAAGTGGTTGGTAAAAGAAGCAAGGCGTCTTTCATGCCTCGGGCTTCCTCTCTCTGGAAAAGGGAAGACAATCCTAAGTATTTTCACCTGGTTCATGTCAGTTTCTTGAGTTCTGAGGCCTTAAACTTTTTTGATTGAGGTGGTGTCTACCTCTAAAGCCAGCACTCAGTAGGCAGAGGCAGGTAGATCTTTTGAGTTCAAGGGCGGCCTAGTCTACAGAGTGAGTTATAGGACAGCCAGGGCTACATGGTAAGACCTTGTCTCGAAAAAAAAAAAAACAACCAACAACAACAAAAAACTCCACCCCCACTCATAGCTGCAAGGTTAGGGTAGGTCTTTGGCAGAGCCAGCTCTTGTCCTTGGATAAATGAGCATGTTCACAGTCTCCCAAGTGTTTATGAAGACCCTTTCCATGGTTTACAGATTGCAGGCTGGATGGAAGACTGAATTCCCGTCACTGGGGCCTCTCAAACGGTGTCATGATGATATCCCTGAGTTTGGTCCTCCTGATGCTTTCTGGGTTGTCCAGGTGCTAGACTTTGCCTGTACTATCTTGCTCCAAGATAGAACTGGATACCAAGTAATAGGATCGGGGTTGACTCCCCTTCTTTTGTAGGATGTACCTGTATTGACTTCAGAAATGCTAAGGGCATAGATTTGAGGCCTGTTCTCAACTCAGTCATCCAGCATCCTCATAGGGCATATGTCTGCCCAGCTATAAACTGGTCAAGACAGAGATCTCTGTTTAGCTGGGAGGGCTGCTTGTAAGACTGGTCTGGTCCAAGAGTTTTCGATTGCTCCTTTCTCTAGTACCTGAGTCCTGTGTCTTGGACAAGCTCACTTTCCAAAGTTAAGCTTCCTATGCCACAAGATTAAACATAAAGCATAAAAACAAAGAGTTTCACTGAGATGAGTTGTTTTCTTTAAGTCAGTACTATATACCTGTGACTGGGGGGAAAGGGGAGGCTTGTGCTGCACAATCTGGGGTTGAGGCAAACTGGCCTACCTTCACAGCACCGCTGTCGACCTTGTGCTTTGACCATACAGTGAGATAAACCGAGCGTGCGTGCGTGCTTGTTGATGGTGTTCTGATACAATTCACCTTGAGATTTCAGGTTATCAAGATCCACTTCTAACCAGGAAACAGGAAGCTCCATTCTAGCAAGTTAGTGGAATGGCACCGCTTTCCCCTCAGAAGAGTCCTGAAGCAGAGAGCACACACAAAAGAGAGAAAGTCCAGTTTGACGTTAGCCCCTGAGGCTTCCTTTGGAACCAAAATAGCTTGAAAGCCACTGGTCCTCCTTTTTTCAAGGTCTTTGTGACATTCTGTGTTCCCCAAGGCACCACAGCCTTTGCATGCCCCAGCAGAGGAAGGCATGTTGGGGAAGAGATAACGGCTAGGGAGCTAGACCCTCATCCTCAGGGTGTAGGTCATAGCTGTAGGACCTGTCTGTGAGTTGGTGCCTTTCAGTGGCTCCACATTTCTAGAGAGAGGGGTAACAGCCTACCTTGGGGGGCTGCTCTGGATGAACTACCAAGACAAATGTCTCTCAGTCTGTGCTCAGCGCCTGTTCAGTGCTGTGGGGGCCCTGTTACCTCCACTTCTCCACCATAACACCACACGGATGCTCTGAGGCCTGCAGTCCGCCTTCTCCAGTCTCACCTCAGGACATTCCTTTATTTCATAAGCTGCTGTTTTATTAACATTACAAGAATATTAGGAAGTGTTACCTTTGTCCTGCCTTTTCCATTTCCCTGTGACCAACACGAATGTCATATCTGAATAAAATGGATACATTGGATTCTTTGTATAAGGCAGTAAGGGGACCCTGAGGTGGAGGACAGGAAGCCTGGCTTACGTGCTGTAACTCACGATGGCCAGTGCTCCCACGGCCAGTGCTTTGTGGTCAAGAGTGGATAGCAGTGGAGGTGAGCACCTGTGACCCCAGCACTCTGCAGAGGGAGCTGCAGTTCAACAAGTTCAGCTATGCCTGGGTCGAGCGAGACCTTGTCTCAAAAACCAAGAGACTGGGGGGAAAATGAATAAATACTTAACTTTTCAGTCAGTAGAAGCGCATAGGCCTTAGCCAGCAATGTTTTGAGCTTGCCTGTGGTAAAGAACCAATAATTCCAACTCAGATATCCCATGAGAAGACATTGTGGAAAGGAAAGGCAGTCACTTGGCATTGTGAGTAGAGCCATACTGACCTGTCAGCTTTCTGAAGGGACTGATTCCACAGGCTGGTGTCTTGTTCCTCATGCTATTCTCCTTTCTGCACTCAGACCTGCAATGCCTCCTTTGCTACTCGAGACCGCTTGCGCTCCCACCTGGCCTGTCATGAAGACAAGGTGCCCTGCCAGGTGTGTGGAAAGTACTTGCGGGCAGCGTACATGGCAGACCACCTGAAGAAGCACAGTGAGGGGCCCAGCAACTTCTGCAGTATCTGTAACCGAGGTAATTTCCCACTGTTTCCTCACTTCAGAGGACGGGCCTGATCTTGTGGGGAGCCCACCCTCTACTGAATGAGAAATATCCTCCCCCGGGCTTTGACCACATCACTCAGCTTGTTGTTTGAAACCTCTTCCTTTCCAAGAGACTTAAAGATGGGAGTAAGGAGAGACTCACGTGATTCCCAAGCTCGGGGTCAGATACATCTGCTCAAGCGGCAGGATGCATGAATTCACAATATACTTAACAGGGGTTGGCTGGGAGTCATTGGCCTGAATTGGCAATAAAAGGATCCTGCTAGCCCACTCACTGGCAGAGAGGCTGGCTCTGGAGATGAACAAGAGACAAAAACTTTTTAGTATAAATGTTTAAAAGAGATTCCAAGTAGCTTGTGGCCTTGAGGAGAGGCAGAAGTGGACAGAGTTCTGAGTTGGGCCGCTTGTTGGGCAGGGCAGTGTGCTTGAGGCTAAGGCTGGCCTACCGAGTGTCTAGCCATGGCTGCAGTTTTGTATTGGGTGAACTCAGCGTGTCGGAGGGTCTGCTGGATTGAGTCAGCTGTTGGAAGTGCTGAGAGTTTGTTTGCAAGCACAGTGTCTGTGCTTAGGAGGTTGGGGCAGCTGTTGTGTGAGCCAGAGACCGCTTCTTTGGCTTCCTTCTATGTTTGCTTTGGCCAGTTGGGCATGTGGCTGGTTGTTATCCTGGGGCACTCTTGTGTGGTTTCGTAAGTCTAGTTTATGACGTAACAGGTTGAGCATCGAATCAGGAGTCAGGAGACTCAGGGTTTAGTTCCAGCCCCTTTCTATGTAGCTTTGGGCTCTCCTTGTCTTGTTTCTTCTTCTCTTAAGAGTGATTAGACCCTCCCCCTTTCCATCTCATGAGGACCCCAAGAGGAGGTGGCTGAGAGTTCTCTGGATCCACAGAGCTGCACCTTTGGGAGGCTTCTCCTTACATTGTGAAATGGTAAAATGGTTCGGTAATGCTCAATGATTGTATGGTTTGGACAGTGCTGTCTCTGGCTCCCAAAGTTCTTGATGGAGGCACTCTTGCTGGGTGGATGGTTTTATTGGAGTCTTGGAACCAGGTGCTGTTCAGAAACTATGCACACCCACCTCAGATTTGCCTTGTTGGCCACTGATTATTGATGCTTGTTCACCAGGGAACCTGCAGGCAATGCAAGCACAAAGGCTGTAGCGGCTTCGGCTGCTTCTCTGTTTCCCTCCAGGAGCCAACGGCGGGGTGGTGAGGACAAAGAGTGTTGTGGGACAGCTTCCACTGGGGATGCTCCAGCTTCGAAAGCTGGGTTCTTACCTTGCTTCATCCTAACCTGCTTCCAGAGACTACTCCCAAGCAACTCTAAACTTTCTACAGTATGCCATCAGCAGGACTTGGTCAGCTTTCCTGTAGTTACCAGTTTCAGAACTGGCTCAGTGGGCAGAGCTGAGAGCTGCTAAAAGTGGTGAAGGATATTAATGATTAAACCAGAAAGTCAAAAATAAATAAATAAAAATTAAAAAAACCCAAAACCAGACAGTCCTGTCCAGATGATGGAATAGGACAAGACGGAACTGATACAGGACAGCAGACTCAGGGCTGTGAGGAAACCCAGGTGAGGGAAGCAGGAAGTTAGCCCATCACAATATAGTTTTCCTCAAGATCTGAAAAGAAGCCTTGAACAACAGCCACAAGCCATGTGACCAGGGTGTGAAATTCAAAAGAATAAAAACAGAGCCCACCAAGACTATGGAGATGCCTGGCTAAAGCGCAGTCACTGCAGGAAGAGCCATTCATCCAAGTCTAACTTGCACTGGGTACTCGGAAGAGAGGAAAAGGTAGACGCTGCCTCTGGACTCATTCTTCCACAGAAATACCAAATAGCAACCGCAGCACACAGATGCCAACAAAACCAACAAGAGGGTGGAAGGAAGGCTTTTCTTCTGGAAGAGGATGAGTGGGCTTTGCCCTGTGCCACTGAGGTTATCAGGCTTAAATAAATGAATGTTCTGGGAGCTGGGGTTGTAGCACCTGCCTGGTATGTCAACGCTTTATGTTCAGTCCCAGGCACTGCCCGGCAGTCTCAGCTAAGACTGAATCAGATGTCTTACAGTGTCTTCTGAAAGCTTGCAATCCCAATAATACTGTTAATACTTTTTAATATTTATTCTTTAAGTTTATGTATATATGTGTATGAGTGTATGTATGTGTACCATGTACATGCAGAAACCCATGGAAGTCATTGGATCGCCTAGAACTGGAGTTATAGGTGGTCGTGAGCCGTGATGTGGGTGCTGGGAACCAAACCTGGGTGCTTTTACAGAGGAGTGCTCTTAACCACTGAGCCGTCTTTCCAGCCTTTCCACAAAGCCCCTCAAGGTGAGACCTTGTCATAGAGGAGAAAAGGTCAGGCCTAGTGGCCTATTCCTGTGGCACTTGGAAGGCAGAGGCAGTATTCTTATGAATTCAAGTCTTGCCTGGGCTAAATAGCAAGTACCAGGCCAGCCAGGACTTACTATCATAAAACAAAACATCAACAACCAAAAGTACACAAAGGGAACTTTCCTGTCAGATGACTGCACAGTAGTAAGGTAGTGCTATGCCTTTCTCCTATATTGGCACAGTCTTAAATGCACTGGTGGATTTGACCCCTTTGGGTTTGGACACAGGAAAAGTAGTCTCCAGTCTCTGCATGGACAAGGACTAGAATGTGAATTGCAGGGACATGGGGCAAGAAAATACAACTGAAATCAGTGACTTTTGGCTTTAACAAACTTCATTTCTGGAGAGGGGGGGACCTGCTGATGTGGGTACAATGCTTCTGTCAGCTTCCATCATCACATGGAGGCCCTACATCAAGCTGCCCTTGGGCTCTTGGTCAGAGAGTGGGTGGGTGAGCTCAGAAACTCAGCTTCTGTGTCATCCCAACACTTGACTTGCTGAGCTGCTGTGTTTAAGCTGTGGGCTTTAAGTGGCAGCTGTGGATCCGCTCCTGCCACTTGCCAAGTGAGTTTGCTATAGATAGTACAATTTGCCACAGAGGAAAGTTAGGTCGATCCAGCTACATTTTTCTTAGATGATTTTTAGGAATATGCAGGGTGTTTTTATTGCCTGTCTGCTGTATTTTGAAGGTAGCTAGCTCTTCCTACACAGAGTGACTAGTCATTTCTGGTGCTTTTTTTCCCCATTCACTTTGATTGTAATGAACTTGCCCTGGCATGCCAGGACTCCTTCAGAGGCCCCAAAGGAATGAAAACCAAAGAAAAATTCCCTTGGGAAGTGGCAGCATTGTATCCTCACAAAGTTCTGATGTCTTGTGTGGGTTTCTGGGGCCACGGTGCCTTGTTGGCTTGTGTTTAAAGGGCTGAGAGCCTCCTCTTGCCCTTACCTTGCCTACCCATTCCTGACTGCAACCTGCTTCTTAGGAATGTCTGTCCTCCAGTGTCTGGCCCCAAGCCAAACACTTAGGTACAGCTCGAGCCGCAGGCCAGAGAGCCAGCACCAGGTCATCTTTGAGGTAGCTGTGTTAGGAAGGAAATGCTTTCCTGACCCCAGTTTGCCTCTGGGACCACTACCACCACCTGCGTCCGCAGGCTGCTCGCTGGCAGCCTTTTCTAACACATTTATTACCACACAGTAGTGGTGATAATAAACATCATACAAGTCCAGAGGACTTTGTTGTTGTTTGTTTGGAAGCTCAAGGGCAATTTTATTCGAGTTTGAAAGAAAAATATCAGAGCATATTAGTCCAGTTCTCTAGAGGAACAGAGCTGATAGACTGTGAAAGAGTAGATACACGAAAAGGGGATTTTATAGAATGCTTTACAACTGTGGCCCAGCCAGTCCAACAAGTTGTCTGCCAACCGAAGGTCCAAGAACAAGACGCCGTCAGTCCATGTGGCTGAATGTTCAGTTGATCTTCAGTATACAATGGAATCCCAAAAAAGTAGGCTCTACTGCCATGGAGACATGGACTTGCCTTGGAGAGTGAGAGCAAGCAGGCAGAGAGAGCGTCCTTCTGTGTCCTTTCTACAGGCTGCTAGCCAAACGTGTGGCCCAGATTAAAATTGGATCTTCCCACCTCAAAAGATCCAGATTAAAATTATTTAAGTCATCTCCTTAGTTAAGCAAAAAAACAAACAAACAAAGAGACAAACAAAAAACTCTTACAGGTATATCCAGCCGCTTGGGTTTTAGTTAATTCCAGAGGTAGCCAGGCTGGCAATCAAGAACAGCCATTACACAGGAAAACAAGCTGTAAATCTCAGTAGCTGCTGAGAGAAGAGAGATGCAGAAGAGGAGAAAGGTCTTGCCTTTTAAATTAGGAATGAATGTCAAATCTGAAAAAAAGTGATAGAAAAGAAATAAAAAGTTATACTGTTTTGAGTTAGAACCCAGAAAAGTGGGCAGGCTTAGCTGCAAAGGTGTGTAAGCAGCTGTCCCAGAGGGTATTTTACAGCCCTGAGTAAAGACACAGATCCATTCAAGAGGCCAGTGGTTAAGGGCCAAGTCTGATAGCATGTATTTCTTGGGCTCCTGGAGTGAGGTGAGGTTCTGCTAGTTGGTGGCCATACAAGTTACATGTGAACACATGAAAATTACTTTACCACATTAAGCCTTTTCTCTATTCATTGGCAGAATGGGTATGATACTAGTTTAATGGGTAGAATGTTTGGGGAACTCTGTAGACTACTTAGTGTAACATGTTGGGTTCTAGTACATCGTCAGCATTTAAGAGAGAAACTTTGAAGCCGGGCAGTGGTGGTGCAAGAAGAGACAGGTGGATCTCTTGAGTTCCCAGTCAGGCTGGTCTACAGAATGAGTTCCAGGAGAAGAGAACCAAGGATACACAGAAACCGTGTCTGGAAAAACTGTTTAAAAAAAAAAAAGGAGGAGGAGAAGAAGAAAACCTTAGCCGGGCAGTGGTGGCGCACACCTTCAATCCCAGCACTTGGGAGGCAGAGGCAGGCGATTTCTGAGTCTACAGAGTGAGTTCCAGGACAGCCAGGGCTACACAGAGAAACCCTGTTTCGAAAAACCAAAAAAAGAAAGAGAAAGAAAGGAAGAGGAAGGAAGGAAGGAAAGAAAGAAAGAAAGAAAAGAAAGAAAGAAAAGAAAACCTTTAAAAAAAAAAAGAGTGAACCTTTTGTTACACCTCTGTGCTTAGGGAACCAGTGTGGGAGAAAACACAGTCTCAGAAAAGCATAGGCCATGGAGGCTGTATTAAAAAACTATCTTATTAAAAACAAAAACAGAAACAATAACCAAAAATGAGTGAATGTATGACTACTTTAGCAACTCACACTTTGGTTTGTTTGTTTACTTGTTTGTTGAGACAGGGTTTCTCTGTGTAACCCTGACTGTCCTGGGACTCACTCTGTAGATCAGAGAGACCCAACTTCCTCTGCCTCCCGAGTGCTGGCATGCACCACCCTTCAGTGCACACTTTTTAAAAAAGTTTTGTGCAGAAATCACACAATACGTTCCCCTCTGAACCTTTAGCAGGAGAATCTCATTGTGGCTGTAGTTTAGATAGGTTTGTTTGGTTTTTTTGTGTTTTCAGACAGGGTTTTCTGTGTAAGCCTTGCTGTCCTGAACTACTCTGTAGACCAGCTGCCTCGAACTAAGAAATCTGCTGCCTCTGCTCCAAGGGCTGGATTAAGGTGTGTGCACCACTGCCGCTTGTGGCTGTAGTTTAAAGGAACAGGACAAGCAGATGGCTCAGTGGTAAAGGCACTTGCCACCAACACTGAAGACCTGAGTTTAATGCTGGAGACTCACATGGTAGGAGAGAACCAACTTTGACAAATTGTCATCTGACCTCCACCTCCTACCCTCCAAAAAATAAATACATGTAATAAAACAAACTTAATGGAAGTCCCAAGTACCTGAGGAGTATGCTGGACAAATCTAGAGTGGATTAAAGGAACAAGATTAGGGCACTGACACCCCAAGTGGGCCTTATATTAAAACGCTTTGGTTCCTGCTAAAGATACTTTCTGATCCTTGACTATGGTGGGATTCAATGGCATACCTCTTTCCTGTGAAACAAGTCATTTTATTGCCTGATTTTGTGGCTGTCATGTTCCAAAGGCCTTGTGACATTTGTGGAAATTGGCCCAAGATCTGCTCTTCCAGCTTGAGATACTTCTGCCTTAAACTGACCAAAGCAAGATGGCGAGAGATCATTTCTGGGTGTACTTGTTGGATTTTCCAAAACCAAACTGAAAAGACCACCATGGATAAGGGATGACCATGACCTGTAACTCGCTGCCTCCGTTCTTCAAGGTGGAATCAGCTCTTAAATCATTGTTCTGAAGATGGAAAAGTTTAAATAGAGCATGCTCCAACAGGTAGAAGAAAGGGGACCCCAGAATCATTCCTCAGGGACTTCACTTGTCTCCGTCTGGTTTCCCTTTACATTATAAGCAGGCTTCTGCTTGGCTGGAGTCCCATATACTTGTCTGACCACATTTCTAGTCATGGTCTCTGCAGCTGACATGGGCCTGTGGGACATCTACTCAAACCACCTGGTACTGAGGCACCAAGCAAGCCAAGCTGGCTGGCCTGGGCCCTTCAATGTAGCCTTTACAGAGAAGCTGACTCATGGACAGTGGCGCTCTCCATCCTGAACCTCGTGGCCTCATGTGATGATTGCAGATGCTTTTGAGCCAAGGAGAGAATCCCTTCCAGGTGCAGCTGACCAGGGAATGCTAGCCAGAGCTGCCAAAGAAAAGGCATGGGGAGCAGAGAGCTATCTCTTGCTGGCTGTGGGATCTCATCTCCTTTTGTCTTGTTTAGGTTTCTCCTCTGCCTCCTACTTAAAGGTCCATGTTAAAACCCACCACGGTGTTCCCCTTCCCCAGGTCTCCAGGCACCAGGAACCCATCCTGAATGGGGGAGCAGCGTTCCACTGCGCCAGGACCTATGGCAACAAAGGCAAGCGACCCCTTGCTCTGCACTTTGCTTCTCTGCGCAGACTGTGTTGTGGGGCGCTGGGCTGGGTGGTGGGGAGGCAAGAATTGCAGTGCTCTCTAGGACAAAGTTTGCCACGGGTATCTCACTCCAGGACAGTGAGTGAGGCTTTGGAGTACTGCTGATCCAGCCTGCCTCCTCTTCCCCAGCCTTCTTTCCTTCCTTCCTCTTGGCTAGCCCCCCTACAGGGTCACCCTAGGGCAGGAAGAGGAGCACTGCATGACCAGTTACTCTGGGCCTAGATACTGCCTATCGCCCTGTAGGGCAGTGTGGACCTGTTGCTGAATGCTTTCTCCTTGGTTGATCTTGTGGGTGGGTGGGAGCCAATTGCTGGCTTTTTCTATGATACTGATGGTTGGTTGCCACAGTGGCTGCATTTGTGAGATGCATGGCAGTAAATGAGCTACTTGATTGCCTCTGATTTGGAATTGGTGTGACAAGAGTTTCCAGGTTCACTGTTAACTTGTTGGCTCATGTTGTTTGGGGGTGTCATGTTGTTGTTGCCTTTTTGCCAGGGGCATGGCAGATGGTAGAGATGGCATGCTCCATGCTCCCATCACAGACTTCCCATCTTGGCATGGCTCTCTGGACCCAGGCAGGAAGCTGGTAGTTGGTAGTAGACCCCAGTGTGGGCCAGGCAAGGTAGGGCTGTAAGGGCCATGTCTTGGTCTAGATGGGCTACCCAGCTGACAAAGTTGTTCGGAATTGCTTTTCATCTGTGTACTTTGGCTGTGTGACCCTGGAAAGGTCTTTGCAGACGTGGAAAAGAAGGCCTTGTATAAGCGTTGGTTGCGGTGTGAGTCATCAATAGGATCTAGCTGAGTAGAAGAACTCATGGTTCTAGTTCTGCCTGCTTTGTGAAGGTAGCCACTGGTCTAGCGCAGGGACAAGCCACTGACACCTGCTCGTCATAATCAGAACAGTTTTACTCCCAGAGGCACCTCTGGAAGCACCTAAGAATTGGGGATCTCTGGGTTATTCTGGACGGAAGTAGAGGGGATCCCTTCTTGGCCTTCCTTCCTTGAAGCAGGCTGAGGTGATGGTGAATTCTACACATACATCTGCATGAAGAGTTTATATGAGGGAGGTTGGTGACCCCAGGGCACTGTCATCTTGCCCCTCCAGGCATCCCATGCTCCCAATCAGACCAACCAAACCTCCATAGGTTCTGCCAGGTTAGTGACTCTCCAGGAGAGGATGGCTCTAATGCCTGGCCTCATCTCTTCCCTCTTTTGTTTTTCATAGAAGGCCAGAAATGCTCACATCAGGATCTGATTGAGAGCTCTGATTCCTATGGTGACCTCTCAGATGCCAGTGACCTGAAGACGCCAGAGAAACAGAGTGCCAACGGCTCTTTCTCCTGCGACATGGCAGTACCTAAAAACAAAATGGAATCTGACGGGGAGAAGAAGTACCCATGCCCTGAATGTGGGAGCTTCTTCCGTTCTAAGTCCTACTTGAACAAACATATCCAGAAGGTGCATGTCCGTGCCCTTGGGGTCCCTTGGGGGACCTGGGGCCTGCCCTTGGGTCACCTTTCTCTCCCCAGCAGAACATGTCTCTTCTTGAGTCCTTTGGATTTCAGATTGTTCAGTCAGCGTTTGCATCATCTTTAGTGGATCCTGAGGTGGACCAGCAGCCCATGGGGCCTGAAGGGAAGTGAGATATGCTGTGTCCCCACAGAACAGCCGCTGGGGACTGCTGAGCAATGCTGTGAATGCGGAGGGAAGTGATTGTCTTTGGGTTCTGTAGCTGAGAGATTTTTATTCATTTTTAATCCCCGTCCCTGCCCCTCCCTCCCTCCATTATCCCACCCTGCTGTGGTCTTAGAAATAGACTCTCATCTGATACTCTCTGTAAGAAATACCTGAGAGACCCAGTATGGGACAAGGGCAGAAAGCACTACATAGGCCTCTGAGGCAGCGCCAGTCCTGGTTTCTCTAGTGTTCTGAAGCCAGAGTTTCTGGTGCTCAGTTATTGGTGATCCTAACCCCAACTCCAAGGCACTCTTGGGCCTTGTTCGGTAGATTTGGTCCCTCCCACTTCTTTCATTCCTCACCCCTGTCTCTGCCCTCTTAAGGCCAACTATTTTTAAGGAAGCCAGAAACCTACAGCATCCCATGGACCATAGGATGAGTGTCCTCTGAGGTTGGCCCTGGTCTTCCCGAGCTGCTGGAAGCTAACATTTCACTGCCAGGGCAAGCTCATCTACTGAGGACACCTCTGCCCCAAATTCCAGTTCTTACTTGATTTAACCATTCAATTTGCTGTTGGGTTTTGATTCTCTAATTCTTATTATTGTTATTTTTAGGACCAGTTGTAGTGAATTGCTACTGAAAGCTACCCAGGTGACACAGAGCTCTTTGTAAACCGCAGTCACACATTAGGGTTAGTATTAAACTTTGTTTAGGTGTACCATAATTAACTTGGCTAGTTGTTTGAAGTCTATGGAAGAAATAGTTTTATGCAAAATTTTAAAAAAAAATTCCGGTCTGATCAGGAAGAGGGTTCAGTGGTATTGGGAGCCAGGAAAGTGGGAGAACCTCAGGTAGAGACGTTGTGTACCTTGATTGTTACACACGAGCAAGCCCAGGTTGACCTTGTGATGTGAACTGACCTGATCAGACTATATTAAAAACATTAGTACGATAACTCTGCCTGCTCCCCTGAGTCCAGTTTTTCAACTGTGTCTTTGGGACCTGGAATCAGCAGTCTGTACCCACTGCCCGGGAGGGCCAGTGGGTGGTTCCAGAGAGACCTTGTTTCTTCTCCACTGCACCTGACCCAGTATGCCTGGCAGAACACTGGGTAAGATGTTCCCACCACAGGACTTAAGTTCCAGGATTCATTAACTCAACAAATACTCAGCCCATATTCTCACTGCTGTGTACCAAGTATGCTTCAGGGTCTGTAATGAACAAAATAGTCCTTTGACTTAATTGGAGAGAGAGTTAACAAGCAGATTTGGATATGGCTTCTGGATTGAGAAATACAAGAGGAAAGAAAGCAAAAGTGGTGGGTCAGTGAGAGCAGGAGACCATAGTAGGTAGGGTGGTCCAGGAAGGGGTGAGGCAAGGGCTTGGGAGGGGACTCAAGGCAGTCATCAGCTATGAAGGGACATGGCAGGGAGAAAGAATTATTTCTGGAGCCGGCAGGGGTTTCTAAGTAGCCACTTGAGGTCCGCTCCCCCATGTTATCTAGCTTGCTTTGCATTCATTAGTTCTTCTGAAGACATTCTTAGTTCTGTGTCTGGGAGACCTCTCAGCCTTTCTCCAAGTGTGCAGGTAGGAGTGGCAAGCAGCAAACAGGACAAGAGTTGAGAAGTATGTGTGTGTATGCCTGCTAATGTCTGCAGATGAGCACATGTGGAGATCAAAGGACAGTCTGTGTAGCCCAGGCTGGCCTTGAACTCAGAAATCCACCTGCCTCTGCCTCCCAAGTGCTGGGATTAAAGGCGTGCGCCACCACGCCCGGCCCGACTTTTTTTTTTTAAATGTTCATTGGTGTTTTGCCTGCGTGTATGTCTGTGATGATGTCAGGAACCCTGGAACTAAAGTTACAAGACAGGTGTGAGTTGCCATGTGAGTGCTGGGAATTGACCCTGGGTCCTCTGGAAGAGCAGCCATGCTTTTTTAACCTCAGAGCCACCTCTCCAGCCCCCACCTTATTTTTTGAGGTGCTCTTCACTGACCTAGGGTTTACTAAGTAGGCTAGGCTGGCCAGCCTGTAGGCCCCTGGGATTACCTGTCTCCCCAGCTCTGGGATTACAAGTGCACACCACTGTGCTTGGCATTTTTTTCTTTTTAAGCATGGGTTTGTTCTGGGGCTCACACTCGGGTTATGTTTTCAAGGCAAGCACTTTACTGACTGAGCTACCTCCCAGCCCCACAGGATTAATGGGAACAAAAACCGATCGCCAGAGGGACTGGCAAGCTTACAGCACTCCAAGGATCTTGAGAAATCTCAAAATGAATAGAAATAGTCTTTCATCTCCAAATAGGAAAAAAAGAAACAATCAGTGATGAAGAGGAAGAAACAGACCGAAGGGACAAAGCACAACTTTACTTAGCTCCACATTAGTAGTAATTACATTGCTTCTCTGATGTAAAGGCAGAGGCTTCTGGTTAGATTTTTAAAAACAAGCCATGCATTTCCATGAGCTCTTGGGTGACTTGCTGGCTCTGTGGACTGTAGAATAGAGGGTTAGGCCATTTGATGTGACTTAGGAAAGAGGCTGATGTAGCATGTCACGTTTTATAGACATGTGACTGTGACCATTACAGAGCTTGCAACTGATCACACTTGTGTTAAAGTACAGACCTGGCCTTGAGCCAAGGACTTGATGAGGTTGACGGAGTCCTTCCAAAGATTTTCTTAGTTCTGTGCCCTAGACACCCCTGGCAAGTGGGGAGTGTATTTATTTCTATCACTGTCCTATGGCAGGAAGTGAACAACAAAGCAAGCAGGTACCTTTGCCTGCCCCAACTGCCTGCATCCTCCATGCCAGAGACAGAAACTTTTGGAGGTCATGATGTGTAAAGGATGATGGCTTTTGCTCCTGAGCTGCCAAATCCTGAGCAAATTTCCAAATGCCAGTTTCCCTATCGGCAGGCCAATGGAGAAGGCTGAACGACCATCACTGTGAGCTAAGGTTCTCCCTCATCTCCAGCATGACCAATGAAATTGGTTTTGTTACTGTTGACCTGCTTCCAGTGAGTGAGACGGGTGCAGAGGATGTGGGTAAGGGAAACTCGATGCTTAGAGTGACCCTCCACAGTGACTGGGACCACCCCAAACTTCCCTGGGCTTTACTAAAGTAGAGGTAGATTTGTCTGCGAGCACATCATAGAGCTAGCCCAGCTACTGCTGGAGGGTCTGGGCCATGGACAAACCAAGATTGGGGTCCTGTACTCACCTATGGCAGATTACCCTGTGAAGGTGAGGGAGACCCTGTGGTCCAAATGACATAGCTGTAGTGAAGTTTGATCAGCAAAGTAGAAGCTGGAGGCTAGCAAGGAAGGTTTGTGGCAGTTTCAGAACACAGTCTAGATGCTTTCTGTGACTCTGGCCTCACTTTGCTTATAAAGTGAGTGACGACGGGGTTGCCAGGGAAGACTAGTAAAGCTTAAGAATGGTATCAGGAGGGTACAAGAGCAGGCTCCCTGTGGGAATGAGTAAATGGCTCTTGCTCTTACCCTGGCCTCCTGTTCCTTTTCTTAGCAGTCCCCCCCCCACCCCCCTGCCCAACAACTCTGTAGCTCACCTCTGAATTTCCTAGGCTGGATTTGCTTCCTTCTTGGTATTTTCCGAGCACAAGTCCACACTTGTAGGTCTTTTTTTTAAAAACGTGTCAGCCTTTATGATGTTTTCCAGTCATATGCTGTTCCAAATAAATGCACTAACCATTAGTAGTAATGACACACTAAAGGTGCCAGCTAACCTTCACGTATATGGATTCATAGTCACTCGGAATAAGGCACACACTATTTTAACAGTCAAGAGGCTTGATCCAAACAGGCAAGCCAGTGAGAATGGAATCCACCAGTGCGACCTGAGCTGCTTCTGTGCCGTCCTCCAGTAGGACTGTTACGACTTTACCCCAGCTGTCTTGTCCTGCTAGAGTGTCCACATAGAGCTCTCAAGCTTAGAGAGCTATCCCCAGCCTTGTGCCCCTTTCCTCTGCCCACAGAATGTCTTTCACTTGAAGTCCCCCACCCCACCCCAATCTGAATGTCTGCACCTTCCCTCCCACAACCACCTTTAACTGTTGCTGCTCTAAGCACTGTCTCTCCTCTAGGTGGTCGTCACTGCCCTGGCTCATGCTTCCCCAGCACACAGTCAGCCTGGCTCAGACCCTACAGGACCTCTGTCAGGGTGACATGGGTCTGTTTCCTCACCAAAAACAGTAACAAAAAAGCAGTTCTTTCAGGCCTGCTAGGAGAACAAAGTAGCTGATACCTAGTAAAGCACATTAGGAAACACTCAAAACTCCTTTCAGTTTACTTCAACCATCTTTGTAATGGAGAAAGTGAGCAAGAACAGGACTAGCAAACAACTTCTGTGCAGTGTCAACAGGTAAGCATTTTTGTCATAGAGGAGGAACTCGTTTTATTTATTTTGACCACTTAAAACTGCAGGTTGGGCATTGTGCACTTTTATAATCCCAGCACTTCCAGGAGGTAGAGGCAGGAAGATCAGGAGTTTAAGGCCAGCCTCAGCTACACAGGGAGTTCAAGGCCAGCTTGCTTGGGCTGTGTTCAAAGAAAGTGGAGCACTTAGTTGTAAATATAGTTGAATAAAGTCAAGTCATTCTGAGGTCGGGCTGGAGTTGGCCTCCAGCTGCCATTTTACTGTAAGTGCAGCTTCTGGTTTGGTTTGCGAGGCCTCACTAATCCTGGTTTAGAGGGTTTAGCCTCCTGCTGGCAGGCTGTAGGTTCCTGCCTGGTCTGCTGTGCAGTGCCATATCCTCTAGCAAGGCTGTGCTAAGGAAGTCTGTCTACACAAGGAGGTCCAGTGTGCTTATTACCAGGGCTGCCTAACCAATTCACTTTCTACCCTGTTTTTCGAGACAAGGTTTCTCTGTGTAGCCCTGGCTGTCCTGGAACTCCTCTGTAAACAGGCTGGCTCAACTCACAGATCTACCTCTTCTTTGTCCTTTTTTGTTTTTCCTTTTTTATTTATTTTGGCGAGACAGGGTTCTCGTGTAGCCCAGTGTCTGGAACCGTCTTAACAGCTGCTCGTCGAATCGCTCCTGATGTGCTAGGGGGCATTATAATCTGCATCTATGCGTACACACCACGTTTACAGGGCAGCTCTTGAGAGTTTGACCTTCCACTGTGGATCCTACAGATCCAACCCAAGGTTTCGCAGGAAGCACTTTACCTTTGGGGGAGGGGATGGAGGGGGAGACAGGTCCCACCAAGCAGCTCTTGTTGCTTAAATTCCCTGTGTACTGGGGTTAAAGTCCTGAGCCCTTTAACTTCACAGCTTGTTTATTTGCATGTGTAAGCTGCTTCCTCTGCCTGGAAAGTTCTTGTCTCTTTATCTGCCTGAGAAACTCCAGAGGCCCAAATCTGATTGTTGCTGTCTACAGTTTTCCCTGCCCCCACTTTTACTGTGAGACAGCTGGCATGCTTGCTGTATGTCAGGCACTGTGCCCCATGAGGAAAGTATTATATTCAAAGGTTCAGAGAAGTCCGAAAGCTGTGAAGGGCCAGGTGAGGGCTCAGAGCTGAGCTGTCTGACTGTGGCACCCAGTGTGTGACACTCCATACACTTTCCAGTTCTGCATGGTTTCCACCTGTGTGTGGCACTTTATCCCCTTGTGATACTCAGACTCAAATGGACAAGCACCCTACCACCAAATTACATCCCCAGTCTGTACACCATCTTTTCTTTTTTTTTCTTTTTTCTTTTTTTTTTTTTTTTTTTTTTGGTTTTTTGAGACAGAGTTTCTCTGTGTAGCCTGGGCTGTCCTGGAACTCACTCTGAAGACCAGGCTGTCCTCGAACTCAGAAATCCTCCTGCCTCTGCCTCCCAAGTGCTGGGATTAAAGGCATGCGCCGCCACCACCCGGCTTGTACACCATCTTTTTATGACTCTTTCCCCATATAAGACCAAGTTTCTTTGAAAATGGGGTGTGAAGAAGCTCATCTTGAGGGCTGGGGAGATGATGCAGTGCTGAAGGGCACTGACGGCTTCCAAAGGACGTGTGTTCCCAGCACCCAGCATTCTGTGTCCTCTGACCTTCAAAGGCACCAGGCATTTATTTAGTACACAGATACAAGCAGGCAGAAGGTCCATATATATAAAGTAAAAATTTTAAGTTTAAAAACATAATTCATGCCGGGCGGTGGTGGCACACGCCTTTAATCCCCAGCACTTGGGAGGCAGAGGCAGGTGGATTTCTGAGTTTGAGGACAGCCTGGTCTACAGAGTGAGTTCCAGGACAGCCAGGGCTACACAGAGAAACCCTGTCTCGAAAAACCAAAAAAAAAAAAAAAAAAAAACCATAATTCACCTCTGTTTTCCCATTACCTAGAATAGTTCTTGACACTTTACAGCCTCTAATCTACTCAACACCTGTTCTTTCTGAATGGCTTCTATATGCTAAAAAAGATTTAATTCTTGCCTTAGGAGATTTTACATACATAAAACAATTATATACATGTATTTTTATATGTTTAGTTATGTGTATAATTATGTTATATATACTATGTTTAACAATTAGATATATAATTATGTACATACATATATTCAGCATATAGTTATAGGGATGGGACATATGCATAAATGAGTGTTGAACATAATGGAGGATGAGGAAAACCAAGTGCTCTAATGTTCTGGCAAAGCTGAGGTCTGAGAAAGTGGTGGCATTGGGTGAGGTCTCCTCAGCATGCTTAAGAGCTGATGTGTAGAGATGGGTGTGACAGTAACAGTGAGGACAAAACTGCCCCTGAAGTACAAATACCAACTGAAGTCAAAGTGACAGACCCTTTCATTCTATTGGGTGGGGGTGAGGGGGAAGCCTTGTCAGACTGCATAGGAGCCTCTGGAAGAAGCTGGCCAGTTAACAGGCTGAAAAGAAACATGGTTGAGTGAGTGCTTACTGAAGCTGCATGCCAGGATGAACACAAGATAAAACAACCTAACTTGGTCTTGAACTCCACCTGCGTCTCACTAACAGTTCTCACTCAGAGTCTCCTTGCAAAGCTGGGGCTGGAGCCAGAAAAAAACAGCAAGTTGAGATGCAGGGAAGAGCTGGAAGCCCGGGATGATAGACATCCCCACTACCTGGGACCCTTCCCAGGATTCCTTCCCTTCTAGGTCTTGGGAACATCTTAAATGCTTTAAGCTGTAAAAGGCACCCGGGGACTCCAAATAGATCATCCTTGTCCCTTGTGGACAAGGGCCTGGACTCTGCCCTCCAGTTCTCCCCATCCAACAAGGAGATCACTCTTCTCATTAATAACTGAAACCAGAATGCATTGGTCCATCCCACAAGGATCAACCGGAGCAACAAGGAACCTTGGGGGCTTTCTCTTTAAAATTTTCTTTAGTAGAATTCCCTTTCCTTAAACATGAGCCAGTCCTCCTCCAGCATCAGCTCAGACTTGGAATCTAGACCTTTTCCTTTACTTTGTTCTAAATCAGTATGTATTCAGATGTGGACACAGGTTCAAGGTTAACAGAGGGTTGGTCTTAGTTAACACAGATAACACCTATTGCTTCAGGCCTTCCATGATTCCAGCCTTAGAGAACACGTCCCTGACTGCCCCCTGGTGGCTGGCATTCTTCCTCTCCCTGCTGCCTTCCTCTTTATTAGCTCCCCTCCTTTTTTCCTTCATCCTGGGCCAACCCTCACCCTCAGGAACTCAAAACTCCTCCCACTGTTTTGTAGACTACATCCCCACTTTGGAAAAAAAAAAAAAAAAAAGAGTAAGGACACCAAGGAGAAGAATGGGCTAGGGTATAGCTCAGTTGGCAGAGTGCTCGCCTAATATGCATGAAGACCTGTGCTCTACCCCAGTGCCAAGGTAAACTGGGTGTGGTGTGCATACCTAGAATAGCACTTGGAAGGTGCAAGAAAAGTTCAGCTATAGCAAGTTTGAGACCAGCCAGGGTTACTACATAAGACTCTGTCTCAAAAACAACAAAACCCCAAAACAACCCCCACAAAATTGTCAACAATCTTTAAAGTATCCCCTTTAAATTAGGAATCCCACTCTTTGAAGCTGTACAACAAAGTAACTCTAAAGATCTTACTGTATGAAACTCGTGCAAAATGTCCATCGGTTAGCTCATAAATAAAGATCACTTCAAGACATTTGATACCAAGAGAGAAAAATCCTTATGTTAAAGGCTATTATGGTCTAGGTGGTGGTGGCACATGCCTTTAATCTCACACTGGAAGGCAGAGATAGGCAGATCTCTGAGTTCATGGCCAGCCTGTTATACAGAATGAATTCTAGGGCAGCCAAGGCTACACAAAGAAACCCCATCTCAAAAAAATACAAAACAAAATAAATAGCCAAAAAAGTAATTATGGGATAGGAGACACAGCTCAGCAGTTAAGAATACTTGTTGCAGCCGGGCGGTGGTGGCGCACGCCTTTAATCCCAGCACTTGGGAGGCAGAGGCAGGTGGATTTCTGAGTTCGAGGCCACCCTGGTCTACCAAGTGAGATCCAGGACAGCCAGGGCTATACAGAGAAACCCTGTCTCGAAAAACTATAAAAAAAAAAAAAAAAAAAAAAAAAAAGAATACTTGTTGCTCTTGCAGAGAACCTGAGTTGGTTCAAGGTACTCATGATAGCTCACAGCCATCCGTAACTATAGTTTCAGGGGATCTGACACCCTCTCCCAACTTCTGCAGGCATACATAAGTGCAGACAAAATACTCCTACACATAAATAAAATATAAATCTAAAAATGATATGAGGAGCTGGAGTGATTTAGTGTGCATGCTGCTCTTCCAGACAACCCAAGTGTGACTGGCTCCTAGCACTTACATCAGATAGTTCACAACCACCTATAGCTCTAGCTCCAGAGGACGTAACAGCTCTGGCCTCTGAGGACACCTGCACGCACCCACGTACAAACACACACACACACACACACACTGAAATAAATTTGTATAAAAATGTTGTTATGCAAAAGCAGTTATTAGAAAGCATCAGGCTGTAAGGAAACAACGTTGCTTATGTTGCAAGGTTTGAACAGTGTTAATTAAAGGCACAGGAGAGACTGTAGCAAATGTACCGCAGCTGGTTTGCTTGTGTCCCTCACAGTGTTAACGTAAAGCTGGAACACCAAGTCTAGCTCTCCTCTCCCATTGAGTAGTTTGATGTGTACCAGACATGTGCTTTGGGTGTTGGCTCAGTGCTGAGAGTGCTTGGTATAAGGCCAGGAATAAAGTCTGGGTTTAACTCTGTACCAGAAACAACACGGAAGAAGTGTCTCTGTAATGTAAGATTCATTTTAAATGTTTACAGATATAAAATGATTCACTTTAGGGCTGGAGAGGTAGCTCAATGGTTAAGAGCTTCCAGGGGCCCAGAATCAGTTGCCAGCACCCACAAGGTGGCTCACAACTGTAACTAACTTGAGTTCCAGTGTATCTGGTGCCTCTTCTGGCCTCACAGGCACCAGGCACACATGCAGGCAAAACAGGTATACAATTAAACTTTAAAAAATAAACAACAAAAATATTCATTTTGATTTTGTGTGTGTTAATGCAGGGGCTTACTCGTGCTAGGCAAAGACATGACCATCAGACTACAATCCCAGCCCTAATATTTATTTTTGATATGTCTATCTCAGGCTTCCCTTTCCTGGTGACTCATGTGGAAGGCAAATGTTATAGTTCAGATCTAGAATGTCTTTGAAAAGCCTGCCTGTGAGGCTTGGTCCCCAGCTTGGCACTATTAGTTTTGGTAATTTTGAATAAAGCTGCCATAAACATCCATGTGTAGCTAGGTGGGCAGACATATGCTTTCAATAACTTTGTATAAATACTGAGGAACATACTTGCTGAATCATATGGTAGGAACATGGCAAATTTTTCCTTTGTGTTTTATTTTATTTTATTTTATTTATTTATTTATTTATTTATTTATAGCTAACCTGGAGCTTGCCAATTTGGCCACACTGGCTGGCACCCTGGTGAGTGAGCTCCAAACTCAAGATTCTCATACTTTGGCAACAATCACTGAGCCATTTCCACCGTTTCTCCTCCTCCTCTTCTTCCTCCTCCTCTTCCTCTTCCTCCTCCTCTTCCTCCTTTTCCTCCTCCTCCTCCATTTTTTTTTTTTTTGAGAGAGAGGAGCTCATTTAGCATTGCCTGGCCTTGAACTCATAATCAGTTCTAGAAGGCCTTAACTTCTACATCCTTCCTCTCTTTCTCAAGTATTGGGTACAGGTGTACAGCACCACAAACAGTTCTAATTTTGTTTTGCTTTTTGAGACAGGGTCTCATTACACACACAAAGCTGTGTTGGAACTCAGAGATTCTCCCGCCTTTACCCTCTGACTGAAGGCCAGGGCTGGGGTCAGAAACCAGGCTCTTTGAATCTGAGTGAGTGCTCTGATACTAAGCCACGCTTTGAAAAGGTTGTTTTTTGTTTTTGTTCTTATTATTTTAGCTTATTTTTAAAATGGGTAAATTTTAAGAGTATGTGTCACACTGGGCAGTGGTGGCGCACACCTTTAATCCAGCACTTGGGAGGGAGAGGCACTCGGAGAGGCAGGCGGATTTCTTAGGCTAGCCTGGTCTACAGAATGAATTCCAGGACAGCCAGGGCTACACGGAGATAAACCCTGTCTTGAAAAACCAAGAGTATAGTATATGTTGCAGGATATTTGCTCACACTGTGAACCCCGAGATTATGTTATTTACTGGAAAAAACAAAACAAAACAAAACACTGTTTTTAGTTGTGGTGTGGCTCAGCCCTTTAGTACACACTTTAAAAAAAAAAAAGTTGTTTTATGTCTATGAATACATTGTCCCTGTCTTCAGACACACCAGTAGAAGGCATCAGATCCCAGATGGTTACAAGCCACCATGTGGTTGCTGGGAATTGAACTCAGGAACTATGAAAAAACAGCCAGTGCTCTTCACCACTGAGCCATCTCTCCAGGCCCCCAGCATACACTTTGAATCTTTCTGGCTGGAATACAGACATGCCCTTAGTACAGACCTTTAATCCCAAACAGTGGAGGTATGTTAGTTTGTAGAAGGAAGCACCCATGTTTGAAAGCAATATCTAATTGAGTGGCAGACAAAGTGACAAATCAGAGAAAGATTTAACAGAATCTTGCCAACTCTCAGAGAAGAGAGGGAAAAGAAGCTACTTAAGAGGTAACAGCGGATTTCTGAGTTCGAGGCCAACCTGGTCTACAGAGTGAGTTCCAGGACAGCCCGAGGTACACAGAGAAACCCTGTCTCGGAAAAAAAAAAAAAAAAAAAAGGTAACAGCACAGAAAAAGGAAAGGAAAGAGCAGTTTTATGGAGAGTTTTACGGAGGCTTAAGAGATGGATAACAAGGTAAACAAGCAGTGAGTGAGAAAGAGTAAAAGATTAGACAGTGCTAGAGTTAGCATGAGGCCACGCAATCAAGAGTAGAGACTGCCGGCGATGTGGCGCGCTTTACCAGCACTTGGGAGGCAGAGAGCAGGGATTTCCAGTTCGAGGCCAGCAAAGGTTCAAAGTGAGTTCCAGACAGCTAGGGCTAAAGAGAAACTGTCTCGAGCAAACCAAAAAAAAAAAAAAAAGTTAGAGACTGAGAGAAGTCAGATTGAAGCAGTCAGCCAGAACAGCTGAGTTGAACCAGCCAGCCAGAGTTCAGAAAGGACAAGGACGGGTGAGCTTATTCAGCAGTAAGTCTCAGAAGCTGAAAACATTCTGAGCAAGATAAGATTTTATGGAGGCTAGAAGCTCCCAGGACTAGATCTAGGTTAACAGACTGAGGCAGTAAGCATCAGAGATGACAATGAAAATTACAACAGGCAAATAAAAGTTACTGTAACAAGTATAGCTTAGGGTATAGCTTAGTGATGTATAAACATTTGTCTAAATAAAACCATCTAGGTTTAGTGTCCATACTCTGACCCTAAGTCTTAGAAGACTAAAGTAGGAGGACTGCTGCTCTGAGTTCAAGACCAGTCTGAGCAGTAGAGAGCATATCTCAGCAAACACAAAATCTTTAAAAATCAGTATTGCAATTAATTAGGTCAGGTGTGCTGGCATTCAGGATAGGGCAGGAGAATTCAAAGTTCCAAACAGGCTGGAGAGATGGCTCAGTTTTTAGGAGCACTTGTTGCTCTTGCAAAGGACCCAGGTTCAGTTTCCAGCACCCACAAGGTGGCTCATAACCATCAGTAACTCCAGTTCCAGGGAAATCTTTGACCCACTCTTTTGACCTCTGTGGATACCAGGCACACATGTGGAACACATACATACCTGCTTGCAAAATATTCATACATATAAAATTAACATATATATGGCCAGATGTGGTGATACAGGACTTTACCAGCCCTCAAGAGGTAGAGGCAGGAGAGCTGGAGAGATGGCTCAGTGATCAAGAGCATTGATTGCTCTTCCAGAGGTCCTGAGTTCAATTCCCAGCGACCACATGGTGGTTCCCAACCATCTGTAATGGGATCTGATGCCCTTTTCTTGTCTGTCTGAAGAGTGACAGTGTACTCACACATACATAAAATAAATAAATCCTTAAAAAAAAAAAAAAAAAGCCGGGAGGTGGTGGCGCACTTGGGAGGCAGAGGCAGGTGGATTTCTGAGTTTGAGGCCAGCCTGGTCTACAGAGTGAGTTCCAGGATGACCAGGGCTACACAGAGAAACCCTGTCTCGAAAAACCAAAAAAAAAAAAAAAAAAAAATCTGGATTCAATTTTCGTCTACTCTGTGCATCCCAGATATTAAACTCAGGTTGTCAGTCACAGCAAACATTGCCTTTATTTACTGAGCCATCTCACTAGCCCTTCATTTAGCTCCCACCTCCTGTGGAGTTCCATGTTTGGTTTTACACTTTATATTTTATTTCATGATATATTAATTTTTGTGAGGTGTATAAATATGAGTCTAATTTTTTTCTGTGACTGCATAGTTTTTCTGTACCAAGGCACTGTATTTTCTCTGTTGTTCTGTCAAAGATCAGTTTCTCCGCTGGAAACAGGGGTAAGATACCTGTAGTCCCAGCTACTTGGGAGGACAAAGGAGTTCAAGATTGATCTGGGCAACATAATGAAACCCACCTTTAAAAAATCTGCTTACAGATTTCTTGTTCTGTCTGTGGGCCCTATTCTTGTTCTGTCTGTGGGCCCTATTCTTGTTTCTGTTCTGTGGGCCCTATTCTTGTTCTGTCTGTGGGCCCTATTCTTGTTCTGTCTTGTGGGCCCTATTCTTGCACTGATCTGCTTGTCTATTACATGGAGTATGTGCTTGTCTTCTCACAATACGAAGCCGACTCAGTGTATGAAGACTTTGTTTTGCATTTATTTATGTGCATGTGTGTAGCTTGAATGTGGAAGTCAGAGGACAACTTTCAGTTGGTTCTTGGTTGTCTTTTTCTAGGATGTGGGCCCAGGGATAGAACTCAGGTTGTCATGCTTGGTGGCAGGTACCATTACCCACTGAGCCATCTTGGCACCCACCCTCCTTGTTTTGAGTCTGAAGACCACAGAATTTCAGTTCTCAAAGTGTAACCCCTTACTTGAGTGCTGGTTTGGCGATTCTGTCTTTTTCCTCTCTCCATGTAAACATTAGGGATCAGTCTGTCTTTATCCATAAACAGCTTACTGGAACTTTGGGATGGTTATGAATCTATAGGTCACGTTGGAAGGACTCCCACATCTCAGCAACACCGAATCATCCTATCCACAAACATGGACAGTGTTGTTAGTTATTTGATTTTGTTCATCAGAATTTTGTATGTACTTTGTTAAATCTATGTCTTATGTTCCATTTTTCTACTGGCTTCCTTTGAGTGTAATGGGAAGCAACCGAGTTTTGTATATTTGTCAAGTACTACATGGCTATGGGAGGGACTGTGTAGCATGGTTCTCGCCCCTGGCGCAGAGTCCACAGGGCGTGGGCCCCCAGGACGGTTTATGGTTACTGTGGGTGTAGGGCTTGTTTGTACAATAATGTATATAATTTACTTTATGTTCCTCCTTCTGGAAACATTTCCCCTGCCAAGGTTAATGGCTCCTTGATAATTAGAACCAGCACGAATCTGAGAGGTGAAGGTGTGTCTATGATCCTCAGCAAAAATGGTAAACACTGTGACTTTCAGGACGGCCCTTAAGGCTGTGGAAAGAACTCTGAACTTGAACATGAGTTCAAGAATGTATAATTTCTCAACTATGCAAAATATAAGCATGCGATATGAATTGTATGAGGGGCTTCATGGACCTAAAAGAACAAAGGCAGCTGCACCAATAAACCAGCTTGTCAGAAAGATACAAAGGCAGGCAAATTCCTGAGTTCAAGGTCAGCCTGGGACACAGCAACTTTAAGTCCAGGCATGGTGGGAATGGTATCAGGAGGGGATCCCACCCAGCTAGTTTATTGTCTGTGCTTACAAAGGCAGGCAGATCTCTGAATTCATTTTAAATGTTAAAAAAAAAAATGCACTTGCTGTCTTTTCCTAGGAATCAAGGTGCTTTGGTCATAAAATGCTGATTCCTGGAATAATCAAAAGGGAACCTGTAGTAAATGACTTGATATGTAAATAAAAGACTGGGCTTTCAGTCGTGGGAGGAGAGAGGAAAGAGAGAGAGAGAGAGAAGAGAGAGGAGAGAGAGAGAGAGAGAGAGAGAGAGAGAGAGAACACTACCCAGAGAGAACCGCTTGGAGAGTGAATTCTTTTATTAGAATTTTTCTAGCAGGATTTCTAACTTTGGTCAGAAAATCCAAGAATTTTTTTCTAGCATGAAAGAACTGTCTCAAGCAGAGAGCTGTCTTGAACAGATTATAGATCCAAGAGCTACCTACAGAGTTGTCTAGAGATCTCTGGAGAGCTGTGTCAAGCCGAACACAGAGCTGTCAGCTTGTACCCTACCTCACTGACTTTGAGCTGCTTCTCCCAAACACCCCTCCCCAAGCCAAGGCTGGACCTTGGCATATATTAGCCTTATATCCTGCAGCATTCTCTGTTCTCTGCAATGTCTCATTAGGAACAGCTTGTCTGCCAGTTCTTGGATTTTCTAGAGATATTTATGTGGTATCTCTCCTTCCTTTCAAGCTTTGTACCTTTTTATTATTTCTTTTTGTTGTTATATTACATTTACTATGACTTCCCATATAGGGCAAAAAGTAGTGGAGGAGAGAAAATCTTTGTCTTGTTCTTCACCTTGGTGGTGAAAAAACTCGTAAGTTAACTATAATGTTAAAGTGTTTCACATCAAAGAAGTTCCTGTTTATTCCTAGATTGTAATTTTAAAATCATAAATAGATATTAAAAATCTTTATTACCTTTTATTTAGTGTGTGTACAGCATAGTGGTGATGTATGGAGGTCAGAGGACAACTTGCAGGTAGGAGTCCATCCCTTCCTCCCACTACTGGGTCTTAGAAAAACTCGGTGTCAAAAAAAAAAAAAAAAAAAAAAAAGAAAGAAAGAAAGAGAAAGAAAAAAAAAAAAAAAAAAAAGCCAGGCAGTGGTGGTGCACGCCTTTAATCCCAGCACTTGGGAGGCAGAGGCAGGCGGATTTCTGAGTTTGAGGCCAGCCTGGTCTACAGAGTGAGCTCCAGGACAGCCCGGGCTTTACAGAGAAACCCTGTCTCGAAAAAACAAAAAAAAAGAAAAAAAAGAAAAGAAAAACTTGGTGTCAGCTTTGGCAGAAGGTTGCCTTTACCACTAAGCAAGCCATCTTGTCATCTGAGTTCAAATATTTCTTTCTTTCCTTTTTAAAGCTTAAACAGTGTATTTATGAGTGTGTTTTCTGCGTGTATGTGTGTGTATCACATACATGCCTGGGACCTGCAGAGACCAGAAGGCATTGGATTCCCTAGGACTTGAGTTATAGATAGCTGTGAGCTTCCATGTAGGTGCTGGGAATTTAACCTAGATCCTCTCCAATAACAGCGAGTGCTCTTAACCACTGAGCCAGCACTTCCAGCTCTCAAACATTTATTAGTAACAATCATCTCAGTGATTAAGCCCACTGGCAAAATTTATAAACCAGGGTTCTTCTGAACCCCTTTCTTGTAAATCAAAGAAAATCTTGTTTACTGCTGTGTTCTCAGTAGAGACACAAACCTATTTCTTTTCTGTTTTATTAGTTTGATGCTGGCTGCTGCTACTTCCACATTTTAAGATTTGTGTGGTGTGTGTGTGTGTGTGTGTATATGTGTGTAAGTATGTGTGCAAGTATGTGCACACTGTGGTGTATGTGGGATCAATTCCTTCCTCCTTCCATCATGTGGGTTTTGGTGATCAAACTCATGTCCAACAGCCTTATTGGCAAGAGCTTTTACCGGCTGAGCTATCCAGTAGCCCCCAAAACATATTTTTTTCTTTAAGATTTGTTTTATGTAAGTACACTGTCACTATCTTGAGACACACCAGAAGAGGCCATTGGATTCCCTTACAGATGGTTGGGAGCCACCATGTGGTTGCTAGGAATTGAACTCAGGACCTCTAGAAGAGCAGTCAGTGCTCTTAACCACTGAGCTATCTCTCCAGCCCCAAAACCTATTTTCTTTGTTCCAATTTAAGTGGTTATCACTCAAGTGCTTAGGATTTGGTATTGAAAAAGAGATGTTCTACCCTTAGCCTCTGACCACTTTTTTTTTTTTTTTTACGGTTTTTCGAGACAGGGTTTCTCTTTGTAGCCCTGGCTGTCCTGGAACTCACTCTGTAGACCATGCTGGCCTCAAATTCAGAAATCCACCTGCCTCTGCCTCCCAAGTGCTAGGATTAAAGGCATGTGCCACCACTGCCTGGCTCTCTGACCACATTTAACTCCCTTGCTGGAACCCCACCTGGGCTGCAATCTGGAGAGCTTCACTCTTCTCTAGCTCACTTTCTGGGAGCTGTGCCTTGTGGAAAGAAGTAAGTGTATGTAAACAACTAGAAGCATGTGATCCGGGCTATGGTAGGTGTGGGGGGCTTACTGGCTTGAAGTGGCCCCAGTAGAACCCCAACCCACAGTTTTAGAGTTGCTAATGTCTTAAAGATTGAAGGATGGGATCATGCATCTAACAAAGGACTCTGAACTCTGAGACCACCCCACACAGGACTGTGGATCCTGAGTCCACTTCACAGAGGACTGTGGACCCTGAGGCCACTCCACTTTCACTCACAGAAGCCCCAAACTAAACTCTGTAACAACTCTGTCTGCACGGTGACTATGCCTGACCTCAGGACGCCTTGTCTTAAGGGCAAAGAGGGAACCCATGTCCCCTCTCAATGTGGAGTCTTCACAAACAGTAACTCAGTGGTGCACTCATGCAGCTGGACTCCCACTCCTATATCCCTGCAGACCAGGGGACCCCATCCTCCTGACCCTTACATTTCCAGGACTGTTTTTAGTAAGCTATTTTGTTTTTTTATCTCCTCCAGCCTATCTGGACTTGCTGGAATGCTTCACCATAGTATTCTATTTTATCTTCCAGAATTTGCCTCTGGCTCCAGTCCTCTGCCATCAGCACTTTCATGCATGTGACTAGAGGAGACCAGAAAGGGGAGACAGGAAAAAAAACTAGATTCTTCAGCTAGACAAAACACAAAGGCAAGGGTATAGTTCCATAGAAGAGCATTGCCTAACAATGAGGCCCTGGGCTCAGTATCGCCAAGACACAAACACACATACACACACACCACACACACACACACACACGAACAAACAGATACAGACATACACATACACACACACATGAACACACAGATAGACACACACAGACACAGATACATGAACACAGAGATACAGACAACACACGAACAAACAGATACACATAATCATAGACACACACATAAACAGATACAGACACAAACATGAACACACAGATATGCACATACAGACACAAAGGAACTCAGAGATACACATGAACATATACATGAACACACACACATGAACAGATATACACAGACACAGGAACATACATATACACATATGAACAGATATGCACATACACACACATGAACACACAAACACATATACACATGCTGTCATACACTCTCACATATACTCACATGCAGATACACACACTCACACATGAACATATAGAAAAATACACTACTGTCTTATAGACACACAATCACATACAGATATACACACATGAACACACACAAAACACACAGATACACAATACTAAGTACATTTTTGAAATGGCAGTTTTGAGGTTCAGGTGAGTGAAAAGCCATATGGATGTTGCATAGTACTTTCCTCAGGGATAAGTATTGCATCTTGAAGCGAAACTGTTAAAATGAAATATGTTCTGGGCATTGTGATTAATATTCAATCTGAGGGCAAACTCAATTAAAACTCAGGAAGTATATAACTTGAAAGATCTCAGGTCTCTGAAACGGACAAGATTCACTAGGCCCCTTATATATAAGCAGTAAGAACTCATGAGAGACAGCTTGGATAAGACCAGCTACCTCAGAGAGGCTCAGAGCAGTGAGCTGCCTGAAACTTTCTCTAACCTGTCCAGCTGCCCCAGTGTGGGGTGGATTTTGGTGAGATAATCTTTGAGTCTTTCTGTCTTGTAACTCTTCACCCATACTCCTGTAGGTAACACCAATGCACTCAATTGTTTGCCAGCTGGCTTTGGTAGTATCCTTCTTTGTTCTGTCACTGTTCACGATCTGGGATGAGTAAATATTTGTGCACATCTCCCCATGAATAGTGTCACACAACAATGCAACAATGGAGTCCATCCATCCATTCCATCCATCCATCCATCCATCACAATTTACTAAGGGGCTGGGATATAGATCAACTGATAAAATGCTTCTTAGGAAGCATGAGGCCCTGTCTTCAGTCCCTAGCCTCGTGTATTACCATGAAGAACCGGAAGAACAGGTAAGCAAAGCTCTAAGCATTTGGGACAAAGTGGTGAGTAGGAGGTTCATGTGACTCAAGTGGGACAGACAAAAGACGATAACCAGGGTTGGGAGATGCTTGATGGCTCAGTGTACTTGCTGCTCTTTCAGAGGACCTGAATTTGATCCCAACACTCACATCAGATGGCTCACAACCAGCTTTAACTCTGGTTACAGGGGATTCAGCACCCTCTTCTGGCCTCCACAGGCACCTGAATGGAAGTGGTACACATAAACTCATGCAAGCATACACACATACACATAAATAAATATTTTTTTAAAAGAAAAGGGCAAGCAATGATTGCACATGCCTTTAATCTCAGCACTCAGAATGCAGAAGCAGGCAGATCTCTATGAGTTCAAGACCAGCCTTGTCTACCTATCAAGTTTCAGAACAGCAAAGGCTACAAAGCAAGACCTTGTCTCAACGTCCCCAGTCAACAACAACAACAGCATAATACAATGAGAGGCCAGAAAGCACTGCTTCTACATATAGCTCAATGGTAGAGCACTTGCCTAGCATTCACCGGGTTTTAACTTCAGTTTACAGTATATTTTACACACACAGAAATGTGTACATAAGGGTACCTGTGCATCCCACAACACACACAGAGAGACAATGTTAGGTACAATAAAATCTCCTAAAGGGGCTGGAGAGATGGCTCAGCAGTTAAGAGCACTGACTGCTCTTCCAGAGGTCCTGAGTTCAATTCCCAGCAACCACATGGTGGCTCACAACCATCTACACTGTGATTTCATGCCCTCTTCTGGCATGCAAGAGTACATGCAGAGATAGCACTTATTTACATAAAGTTTAAAAACTTCAAAAAGCAATCAAAATTAAGCATATTTTCATCATTCAAGGGGAACAGCATCAAGAACAAGCAGAAACAAAACTGTGATGAATATACTTCTACCTCAGAATATCCCAGTGAAGAGAAGGGAGGAGTAGAGGGACAGCTGGGATGAGATGGGCTGTGTCTGTGGTCTTATTAGCTGACTGAGAAGTACCTGGAAGCTCAATGTTCTAATCTCTTCATGTTTTCATGTTTTCAAACTCCTGTAGGAAAATCGAATTATCTATCAATCTACAATGTGGTCAGTGCCCACCATAGCCATTTTTTACAGAGGATATCCCATTAGGGAAGAAAACTGAGCACCTCTGCTCATCCCAAGTTCTTAAACTGTCCAGGACTCACTCAACCGTGGACATTTTTGCTCCAGTCCTCCAGTGTCACAGGTCTGCAATCAATACCTATGGTCCCAGTTCTTAGAAAGCAGTACCGTGTACAGAGGCATGCTACTTGGTGCTCTTTACTTGTACTGTTCATGGAGGAGACTGGACCTGTCTCGTCTTTGGATGCCCAGGTCCATGGCAAGAATCTATTCAGGACGCAATAAAAATCTGTGTAATGAGTATCCAGTATGTTGTGATTCTTTAAAAGAACCGTATATAAGTATGATATTGGATCATGACTGACTCATGGTTGCTTAGAAGTATTCACTGCACTTCCACACTAACCCAGTTAGGATAGTTCCAGTGGGAGAAAGGGGAAGGTGCAAAGGAGGCAAGCATGGGGGATGTGGAAAAACTGTAATCTTATGCATTCACTCTTGGAAGTTACAAAATGATGTCAGAGCTTGAGAAATGGCTTAGCAGTTAAGAGCAGTTATTATTCTTGCAGGGAACCCAGGTTCAGTTTAGAACATCCAAGTGGAGGCTTACAGATGGCCTTGGCTATTATTTCAAGAGATCTGATACCTTTTTCTTGTCTCTGTGGGGACCAGGCATGTACACAGTGCATGGGCATACATGCAAGGCAAAACACATAAAAAATTCTAGCCAGGCAGTGGTGGCGCATGCCTTTAATCCCAGCACTTGGGAGGCAGAGGCAGGCAGATTTCTGAGCCAGCCTGGTCTACAGAGTGAGTTCCAGGACAGCCAGGGCTATACAGAGAAACCCTGTCTCAAAAAAAAGAATCTAAAATGAAAAATCTAAAAATAAACTAAATGTAAAGCTAGGCATGGTGGCATATGCCTTTAGTCCCAGCACTTGAGAGGCTGAAGCCAGCAGATCTCTATGAGTTCAAGGCTAACCTGGACTACATAGCAAACTCCAGGCCAGTGGAGACTGTATAGTGAGACCTTGTCTCAAAACAAAACAACCCTCCCCTTCAAATAACACAACAACATACACCAAAAATAAAGAAAAATCAGATGTAGCTTAGTGCTTACCGAGCATGCACGAATGGACCCGCAATCAATCCCCAGCACTGAAAAATCAGTATTATTAATCAAGACAAGAAATATCAGGGCTGGGGAGGTGATTCAATCAGTAAAGTTCTTCCCTTGAAAACACAATGACCTGAGTTTGATCCCCAGAACCCTGTTAAAAAAAAAGTGGGTGTACCATTGCACTTCTTATAATCCAGTGCAAGTGAAGCAGATACAAGTGGAACCTAGCCTAGCCTAATCTGTGGGTCCTAAATCAATGAAAGACCCTGTCTCAAAAAACCAAAGTGGACAGTGCCTAAAGAATAATACCTCAGGCTGATTTCTGGCTTCTACAGAAGAATACACACACACACACAGACACCACACACACACACACACACACACACACACACACAGAAGAAATCTGACACCATATACTTTCAAGCCTCTTTTACCGCATGAGCTTTGCATAATCTTTATTTTATGTGTGTGGGTATTTTGCCTGCATGTATGCCTGTATACGATGTGCCAGTATGGTGTCCTGGAGGCCAGAAGAAGGCATCAGATTCCCTACAAATGGAGTTATAGGTGAGCTGTCATGAGTGCTAATAACTAAACCTGGTTCCTCTAAAGAGCAGCCAGTGCTCTTAACTGCTGAGACATCTCTCCAGCCCCCCCAACCTGCTTTTAAACATGGTGCTGGGGATTGAATCACAGGCCTTACAAGTGCTCTAACGTTTAGTTCTTTTCAATTTCCCCTTTAAGGGTTTTGCTAAGGTGACCCCGGCAGGCCTTGAACTTGTGGTCCTTCTGACTCAGTTTCCCAAGTAGCCTGAATTTCAGATTTACATTACCCCTACCCATCTCATATATAGAAAATTTAATTTTCATCTCATATAAAAGATTTAATTCATTTTAAGTTTTATACTAACTTCAATAGGCACAAAGACTAAATAGCTACTTTACAAATAGTTATGCAACAAGAACTTTACTGACATGGGCACAGAACCTAAAAAGGAATGTCAATTTGATTTTTCAGAAGATGAAAAGGAACTCAAAACTGTCTAAGGGAAAAACACTGCTATGCACATTCTCTTTGTTGCTCAAAGGGAAAAGAGTATTCAATACAGGAAAGAAATCCAGGGGTGTGGGATCAGAAGTTTGAAGTCAGCCTGAGTGACAGTGAGAATCACTAAAAAAAAAAAAAAAAAATTAATAAGTAGAGTCAAAGCTGGGCGGTGGTGGCACACGTCTTTAATCCCAGCACTTGGGAGGCAGAGGCAGACGGATTTCTGAGTTCAAGGCCAGCCTGGTCTACAGAGTGAGTTCCAGGACAGCCAGGGCTACACAGAGAAATTCCTGACTCGAAAAACCAAAAAAAAAAAAAAAAAAAGTAGAGTCAGAAAGAACATTTACAAAGCTAAATAAAGTTGTATAATACTGGTATAGAGGATGTGTGTACCTCAATGAACAAAATTAAAGAGTCTAAAAATAAATCTATGGATTATTAATTTTCCACATGGGATTAAAACCGCTTAAAATAGAACTGCAGTTCAACAAGATGTAAAACTTTTTTTTTTTTTGATGTAAAACTTTTATACACAGAAGGATATCAAGAAAGTGAAGAAGCCAGGCGGTGGTAGCACACCTTTAATCCCAGCACTTGGGAGGCAGAGGCAGACGGATTTCTGAGTTCGAGGCCAGCCTGGTCTACAGAGTGAGTTCCAGGACAGCCAGGGCTATACAGAGAAACCCTGTCTCAAAAAACTTAAAAAAAAAAAAAAAAAAAGAAAGAAAGGAAATAGAGATGATGACATTAACTCAATGTTTCATAATTCAGTTATACATTTATTTTTTGAGATAGATTCTCACTCAAGCCCTGGGTGACCTGGAACCCACTATATTAAAAAGGCTGGCCTGAACTTGCAGCAATCCTCCTGACTCTGCCCTCCAAGTGCCGAGACCACAGATATATACCACCATAAAAGTCAAGTATAAGACATTCTTTACAGCCATCCTGTGAACAATACATTACCATCTTCATCTTACAGATAGGAGACTGAGGTTCAGCAAAGTTCAGTAATTTCTCCAAAGCCATTTAAGTAACAATCTGAGATAGTGGAGTGGGAGAGACCAGACTTAGAATTCTGCCTCTCAAATCAAAGCTCCTCCCTGTCCATGCAGTCATGTGGCTACTGCACAGGTATGAGGTCACACGAAGCAAACATCTGGCTCTACTATTTATCTATTTATGGGAGATGGGCAACACTGGGGAGGAACTGGACCCTTGTGCCTTCCAGGCACGTGCTCTACCACTGAGCTCCACCCATAGCTCTGTCCTATTTATAAAAAGTTTCTTTTACGTGTTTTTTCTTTTTTGAGGCAGGGTTACACTAAGTACCCAGGCTGGCCTGGAATTCATTCTGTACTCAAGGTAGAACTTCAGCTTCTGATCCTTGTCTCAGCCTTCCAGGCTGTGGAGATCATGGGCTTGAACCAGTAGCCCTCTTCCATGTATCCTTATGGGTTTCAGCAAACTGCTTAACTTCTGTATGACTGATTCATTGTACAAGGAGGTATGTCTACACAGTTTCTGACAAGGAGGCATGTGTCTCCACTCAGTTTCTGAATGACTGTAGAGGCAGGGTATAGAAAGCACGAAGAACAGCATCTGACACATGAAGAACTCAATGTTAGATACAGTATTTATTACTGTTCCGAGGCAAACCATTGTTTGGAATATATTGGGTGGTCAGATAAAATGTGTATCATTCTACTCAGAGACAGCTAGGTTATGCATCCCATCCCACAGACAAGTCAAGGTCAGTCTCTTAGCAACCCTGAGACAGATGTGATGGCCCAGCACTAAAGTGAAAATACTTTGGACCAAAAGACTTATAAACTGACCAATGGCCTCAAGTAACTCAAAACCAAGAATTTTCAACCGTATTTCCAGATAAAGTGGATTTGAATAAACTACTTAACAAAGAAACTGCATGATTAAAGATTCAACTGAGCTCTGATTCTAGGTTTGACAATAACAATAATAATGGTTGGTTTTTTAATTTTTAACTTTGGTTTATTTGAGAGAGGGTTTGTATAGAACTCACTCTGTAGACCAAGCTGGCCTCAATCTCACAGAGATCCACCTGGTTCTGCCTCTCAGGGCTGGGATCAAAGGCGTGCGCCATCATGCTCAGCCATAATAGTGTTTTGGTTTTTTTTAAAGACTTATTTATTTTATTTATATGAGTACACTGTCGCTGTCTTCAGACACCCTAATAGAGGGCATCAGATCCCATTACAGGTGATTGTAAGTCACCATGTGGTTGCTGGGAATTGAACTCAGGACCACTGGAAGAGCAGTCAGTGCTCTTAACTGCTGAGCCATCTCTCCAGCCCCATAATTGTGTTTTACTGGTTAATTAATATGTGAGTATACTTTGTTCCTGAGGTCAGAAGAGCCCTTGTAATAAAAGTTAGGATTTTTTGAGCAGCAGTGTGGGTGCTGGGAAATGAACCTGGGTCCTTTGAAAGAACAGTCAGTGCTCTTAACTGCTGAGCTCTCTCTCTACCCCAACAATGGTATTAACACATGAGGCTGTGGAGATTGTTCAGTGGTTAACAAAGAGTGCCTGAGGCTTTTGCAAAGGACCTGAGTTCAGCTCCCAACACCCACAGTGGGCAACTAACAACTACCTATAACTCCAGTTCCAGGGGATCTGATGCCTTCTTCTGGCTCCTGCTGGTAACCATACCACTTGTTCCTGCCCCTCCAAGTCTTTTAAAAATTAATAGCACAAATAATGTATATGAGGTACTTTCACTTTTTCATTTTTTCTTTGATAGCAGTGGTAGGAATCAAATCTTACTCATGGTACACAAGTGCATTACTACTAAGAAGTTGACATCCCAGGCTCTTTTTTTTTTTTTTTTTTTTTTTTTTCTTTTAACATCCTTTCTTTTCTTTTTTTTAAAATTTATTTATTTAATGTATATGAGCACACTGTAACTGTCCTCAGATACACCAGAAGAGGGCATCAGATCCCATTACAGATGGTTGTGAGCCACCATGTGGTTGCTGGGAATTGAACTCAGGACCTCTGGAAGAGCAGTCAGTGCTCTTAACCACTGAGCCATCTCCCCAGACCCCATCCCAGGCTCTTAATTTTTTTTTTTTTTTTGAGACAGTGTCTTAGTGTGTAGCATGGGCTGGATTTTAATTCTTGACCTTCTTGCCTCTGACTCCCAATTGCTGGCGTTACATGTATGTAATACCCAAGGCACTTTTTCTTTTTGGTTTTTTGAGACAGGGTTTCTCTGTGTAGCCCTGGCTGTCCTGGAACTCACTCTGTAGACCAGGCTGGCCTCGAACTCAGAAATCCGCCTGCCTCTGCCTCCCAAGTGCTGGGATTAAAGGCATGCGCCACCACTGCCCAGCCCAAGGCACTCTTTATGTATATGAAGTAATAATTTAATGTTCATTAGAGCAGATTCTCCTACCTTATCCATAAGAGCAGAGTCTAAACAGCCTGCTGATGATGGCAGAGTAGTTCTAGAATAGGGAGGCTTTCTCACAAACATGGCCACTTGTCAAAGAGCCAAAAGGCTAGGGCCAGTGCTGAAGAGGCTAAGATCCTAGAAAGTGGAAATGTGACTGTTTGGCTTGGTAGCAACATGGCTGCAATGGGGCAGAGTTCTATTTCTAGTGTCAAGATAATGAGAAGGCTGCTACCAGTGCTGCATACAACTGAGCAGTGACAGCTTCTAGCTGAGCCATTAAGGTAGTGAAGAAGCAAGCTCTTTGGAGAAATAGCCTTGGGCACTAAGACACAAATAAAACACACAAAAACCCAAAACAACAAAACAAAATAACCATTGTCTGTGAAGTTCTCATTATATTCTCAAAAATAGAAATACTTGAGCCTGGGATGGTAGTGTATGCCTTGGGAGGCAGAGGCAAGTGGATCTTTAAGTTGGTTTACAGCCTGGTTTGCATAGTTCCATGATAGCCAAGACTACACAGGGAAGCCCTGTTTCAAAAAAACCCAAATAAAATAAAATACCTTCCTAGTTTTGAACTCAGGGCTTGTTATTCTTATGCTAATGCAATCTATTCACTAATGAAATCCTCCTATAATAATGCTTACTTCCATTAACTAGGTTTCAGAGAGGGTGAGAAGGAGCTGCAACCAGATCATATTGGAATTTCACAGTCTGAGAAATTTCTCTTGTCCTTTCCTTCCACAATTAGTCTATGATCCTTTTGCAGCTACACGTGTATGATGCATGCATGAAATGTGCAGATTGCATGCCCATGTATGTGTATGCAATGTCAGAGGATGACATTGGGCATCTATCTCTACCACTCTGTGGTGGTTTGGATAGGAATGGCCCCCACAGATTCATGTGTTTGAATGCTTGTCCATAGCTAGTGGCACTATTAGAAGGTATAGCATTGCCGGGCAGTGGTGGCGCATGCCTTTAATCCCAGCACTTGGGAGGCAGAGGCAGGCAGATCTCTGAGTTCGAGGCCAGCCTGGTCTACAGAGTAAGTTCCAGGACAGCCAGGGCTACACAGAGAAACCCTGTCTCGAAAAAACAAAACCAAAACAAAAAAAAGAAGGTATAGCATTGTAGGAGCAGACATGGCCTTTGGAGGAAGTATGTCACTGTGGGGGTGGGCTTTGAGGTCTCTCATGCTCAAGTTACACCCAGTGTGGCACACAGTCCCTTTCTGCTGCCTGTAGACTAAGACTTAGAACTCCCAGCTCTTCCCCAGCACCATGGAAAACACAGTGCCATGTTTTCCACCCTGATGATAATGGACTAAACCTCTGAAACTGTAAGTCAGCCCAATTAAATGTTATCCTTTATAAGGGTTGCCATGATCATGGTGTCTATTCATAGCAATCAAACTCTAACTCACTCTGTATTATATTCTTTAAGACAAGTCTCCCAGAGGGCTAGGGACATGGCTCAGAGGTTAAGATCACTACCTGCTCTTCCAGAGGTCTAGGGTTCAATTCCCAGCAACCACATGGTGGCTTAAAATCATCTGTAATGGGATCTGATGCCCTCTTCTGGTATGTCTGAGGACAGCTACAGTGTACTCACATACATAAAATAATAAGTGTCTTTAAAAAAAAAAAAAGGACAGAGTCTCCTACTGACCCAGAAGTTCACTGTTTATCCTTTGATCTTGTTTGATATTTCACTCATTCTCCATTTTACTAAGTATAATGGAGCAACAGCAGAAGTTCTTACTATATAAAAAGCATATATGAAGGTACATGGCCTTTATCAGTACTTCCTGGCATACAAACTCTTTAAAGGACATCTCTTAGGAAGAAAGGAGATGGAAGTCGGGCGGTGGTGGCGCACGCCTTTAGTCCTAGCACTTGGGAGGCAGAGGCAGGCAGATTTCTGAGTTCGAGGCCAGCCTGGTCTACAGAGTAAGTTCCAGAACAGCCAGGGCTACACAGAGAAACCCTGTCTCAAAAAAAAAAAAAAAAAAAAAGGAGATGGAGCCAATTGTGGTCAAGGAAATTGTAATAAGGGTAGTTTATATGACAGAGCAGAGGTAAAGAGATGCCAGAAGAAAATTGGAATGATAAAGAGAAAAACTGTCTTTATGTAGAAGATGGCACTCAGGTTAGCAGATAGATGCCTTATGTAGAAGACGGCTGAGACCTGGGAATATAGCTCAGTGGTAGGGCATTTGCTAAGCACACTTGAGGCCCTAGCATGTTTGAGACCCTAGATTCAACAGCAGGGTAGATATCTGTAAATCTAAGGTCAGCCAGACATACACAGTATAAGGAGCAGGCCCTTACACAGGACCTATTCCATTTTGTAATAGGAAACTTGTTAGGACATGTCTGGTACTGTACGTCAGCAGTAATGCCAAATCCAACATAAAAGAGGAGCCCGTCTAGAGCACTTCATTCACACTTGTAGCCATGACTGGCCAATGTGATCCTCCGAACAAAGCCTCCTCAACACCTGATCATGACTTCAACAAGCCTCCTCAGCACCCGGTCATCAAAGAGACAACTGAGAGACCAATGCCTCCAGCTTCTTCATGGTCAAGCACCCTGCGAGGTCAAATTATCAACTCAACTATCTGGAAGCCACAGCCTGACCCTGCCTTCCTGGACACTGGACCTGTAACCCAAAACCATCCAAAGGACTCAGGTCGTATAATCCATGAATGAATGGTGTGTTTATTGCTATGCTTATTTCTTTAGTAATTAGCAATTTATTATTTGTGTTCATTGTGCATATTGTTAGGGGCAATGCATAGGAAATGTGGCAGTATCTTGTTGTAACAATTGCCTTAGCATTGGTAATAGTCAATATCGTGTTGTAGCAATAGCCTTAGCACTGATGATAAATATATTGCTTGCTATACATCATTAAAAAATAACTGAATTCCAAAACCTCTGTCTCTCTGGTGTACTCTCTCTTCCCTCTCGTGGAGCTGAAAATCTCTCAGTCAAATCCAGTATACGATCTCTGAGTGGTGCAGGACCTGTCGCCCCTCTCCCTCGGGGGATTCTAACCCTTATCAATAGCCTGTTCATAACAGATAAGAGTCCCCGAGACCCTGCTCATGACACACAGTAATCCCTCATCTCAAAAAAGGGAATAGAGTGAAATATCAGAACTGTGAAGGGTGAACAAAAATATTTTTGTCTGATCCAAGAAATTCCTTTTCCCAAAGTCTGGCAGTTAGACAAGTCAGCATTCCCTCAGAGACTTGAGAAGATAGTTCCTACTTGCTAAAAGGAGCCATTCTCCTGATCTGACAAGGGACATATGGCTCCTTCATTCTCTACGACTGTAGTGCCTATCAGCATACCTTGATACCTTGGTCTCGCTGAGGACCTAAGTTCAGTTCCCAGCACCTACATCATTCGTGCATGATCACCTGTGACTCAAGCTCCAGAGGATCTGACACCTTCTGGCTTCTTCAGGCACTGTACTTATGTGCAAACCCTTCCCTCCAATACACATGTACACAGAACTTAAAAATAATAGTGAAAATCTAAATATTGGTGATATGTACTAACCAGCTATCTCAAGTAAGTTGAGCAGCTAAATTTATAGTCTCTGGTTTTCTCCCAAAAAGCATGTTCTCATTAATGGGAAAGCTATGTGGTTTCTTCCTCCTCTCCTCCTCTTCTTCCTCCTCCTCTTCCCCCCTCCTCCTCCCTTCCTTTCTGTTTTCAGGCAGAGTTTCATGGTGTAGCCCTGGCTGTCCTGGAACTCACTATGTAGACCAGGGTGGCCTCAGACTCAGAGATCCGCCTTCACTTGCCTCTTAGTGCTGGGATTAAAGATGTGTGCCACGATGTTGTGTGAAAGCTATGTTTTATACATCTGGCCTCAAAACCAAAGCTCACTTTTATTTGGAAGCTTACTCTTCCCTTTACTCCTCAAAAGCAGTGGTGTAATGATCCCAAGCTCTGTGCATGCTCAATTCCAGAGTGGAATGTTGTTTTGGAACGTGACCTGTTCCAAATTTTCTTGGTTGTTTTATTGCTTTCCCTTTAAAGAGTCTATTCTACAAAGGTTTCTAAAACTCCTTTTCCTCACACAGTATTCCTTCTCCTTCGTTTCAAACATTAATTGATGATTTGGCGGCCGGACGGGGTGAGGGGGTAAGGCTGAAGAGGTGGCTCAGTGATTAAGAGAACTTGCTGCCATTCTAGAGGACTAGAGTTCTGGCCACTCCATAACCTGTTGCTGTGGTCTTAATTTTTCTTTTTCAAAACCTGCCATCACCAGGTGTGTTGGTGGCACACACCTTTGATCCCACCACTCAGGAGGCAGAGCAGGCAGATCTCTCAGTACAAGACCAGCTTTGTCTACATAGTGAGTTCCAAGACAGCCAGGGCTATGTAGAGAGACCCTATCTCAAAACTAAACACCCAAAACCTTTGTAATATTGTATTCAGTGCTATGTCTTAGGAGCACTACCTAGAAAACATGAGAAGCTACAATTTTTTATTTAGCTTTTTTCATAGTTTCTTCTCCCCTGATCATTTATCAGCATGATTTAGTCCCCCACCCATCCATCAATAATAGATCTGTGGTTGTAGGTGGTGTTGGTGGCACATGCCTGTGACCCAGTACTTGGAAGGTGGAAACAGAAGGATCAGGAATTCAAGGCTAGCCTGAGACCCTGTCTATATGAAAATAAGCAGACAAAGGAATTCTCAGTCCTTTAAATGCACGTTCTAATAGGCTTGATACCCAGCTTCATGAAATCAGGCTTAGTTCACAGATCTGCCTGTCATCATTGCTGATGTTTTGGTCGTTTTCTGATCATACACATTTGACCCTTTCTTCATGTGGCATCGTATTATGGCTATATTTTATGGATTGTTATTCCAGATTTCCAATTCCTTCAAAAAATATTACTGCCAAAACAAAACAAACAAAAAAGTGCAGGCAATAGTTTTATGACTCTTGCTAAAGAAATAATATTTTAGTCAAAATACACAAATTGCAAGGCTATCTCTTTAAAAGTATGGGCTTCCATTTCACATATGCTTGATGTAGTTTTGGATTTTCCGTCCTGTCGATGGAGCTCACAGCCCTGTGCATGGTAGGTACCCATTCTGTCACTGCTACATGCCTAGTCCCACGCTGCTGTTTAGTTAATATTCATTTTTGATTATTGTATGCTTATGGCTAAGGAGTGTGAGTGCTGGTGTTCATGGAGCCACAGGAGGGTGTCAGCTCCCTAGGGTTACTGATGATGACACACTGGCATCTATCTACACGTGGGCGTGGGAGATACTCTGCAAGCGGTGTAAGTGCTGACTAGCTGTAACAGCCTGTCTCCATCAGGATTTCAGGAGAAAAATAGTCCAGCACAAGCATCCATTCTGAGTCACAGGAGGGACATTAGATTAGGTGCTGTGGGAATCAACCTCAAAGACCCTTTGCTGTTCTGAAATTAAAAAGCTCACTTTTACCACTGGCCTGCGGTGGCACATTGCTGTAGTGCTCGTGCTCTGTCGCTAGGGCTCTCTGTCTGTCCCAAGTTCGATCCTGCTGTCCTTCAGTGGGAAAAAACAAAAAACAAACAAACAAAAAAAAAACAAAACTCACTTTTACCAAGCATGTTGTCAAATGTCTCTGGTTTCTGTGGCACCACATACCCATGCAGTCAGTATTCTTTACTTTTATTTTGAAGCAAGTTGTCACTAACTTCCTCAGATTAGCCTTGAACTTGATGTGTAGCCCAAGTTAGTGTCAAAAATTCACGATCCTCTATCAGACCAGAGTCCAAGAATGGAATTGTGTGAGAATTCTGAGTGCTTGTGAGAAAACTCCAAGAAAACAAGGGTCTTGAGATCCCAGTTTCTTCAAAACACAGAACTGTTCTTGGAATGGTTTCTGTGTCCCCCACAAGTGTAGCAGATAGAAGTGAATTTACTTCAGCTGTTGTTATTCATGTGTCTCTATAGAAAAACATGTTTTTTGTGACTTGTGGCTTGTCCTTGTGATTGAACACCTTACTCATGTGACTCTTCTTAACCTCAGAGCATAAATTTCCTGATGCTCTGAGTAAAGCTGGCTACTGCATGTGACTTTAGTCTACCTCACTCTCCCAGACACAGGCCACCATCTAGTGTGCTAAACACAAGCCCTGCCTCACCGTGCTAAGACAGGTGTGCAACCAGCTTGTAAACATTCCTTATCCAGTTAAACATACTCCATTTGTCTGTCTTTTGCCTTGTATCACTTTCTTTTCTGTGGTAATGCCGATGCTTTAAATATCATCTCTCTCCCCACTAGAACCTAAGCTACATCAGAGTACAAATTCAAATATTTTGTTCACACAATGAAATCCCAGGATCTAAAAATACCAGCTAATATGCAGTAGGTTTTCAAAAATAGATACTTGTAAAATTAACAAAAAAGTTTTATCAAACTTTAAAAATTTTTTTTTAAACAGGGTCTCATGTAGCCCATGCTGGCTTCAAACCTCCTCCGTACATACTCAAGGATGACCTTGAACCCTGATCCTCCTGCCTCCACTTCCAGAGCTGGGATTACAGACGTGTACTCAGCTACTCAGTATGTTTCATTAGGAATCCACACAAGGCTTCTGGCATGTTAGGCAAACAGACTATCAACTGAGGTGTTTTAAAAGGACATGGCTCTACACCTATGAGATCTGAGCTCAAATCCTCAGCACACACATTAAAAGCCAGACATGGTTATACCTATATCCCAGCACTGGAGAGCAGACAGGAGGATCCCTAGAACTGGAGTGTGTAGCCAGGAGGATCACTGGCCAGCCAGCTTAAAGGTCACACTGCTGGTGCAGTAAAAACCCTGCTTCAAGGCAGTAAGACACTGGGCATCATGTTCTGACTTCTTTATCTACACACATGGGCACACACCACATACCACGCGATACTACCCTATACACACACACACTCTCTTTTTAGGGGGTGTTTATTTATATGTGTGTTTTGACAGCATGTGTGTATGTGCACCACTGAGTGTCAGAAGAGGGAGCTGCATATCCTGGAACTGGATACAGATGGCCTTAAGCTAAAGCTAGGTGTTGAATTGAACCTAGGTCCTCTGCAGGAGCAACAAGTGCTCTTAACCACTGAGCCATCTCTCCAGTCCAAACAATGTTTTTAAAAAGCATGTCAGGTGGACTGAGGAGATGGTTCAGAGAGTAGGAGTACTTGCTGCTCTTCCAGAAGAGCTGACTTGAGTTCCCATTGCCCACATCAGCCCCCCTCATAGCCGACAACTGCCTATAACCCCAGTTCTAGAGGCCCCAAAGCTCTCCTGTGGCCTGAGTATAGACACAGATAAACACACAAACAAAAATAAACCTTTTCTTTTAAAAGACACATCAGGGGTCAGTCTCTTCTCAGTTAGACTCGCATTAGCTTTCCACTATGATAAAGTCTATAAAACTTACTTAGTAATGTTATTTTCCCTCCCTACATTGTAGCAAGATCAAAACAGAGTTTCTATTCTTGGATTTGCCCCAGTCACAAGGTAGTCTTGGCAAACCACTCTGTTCTATCTCTCAGTTTACTGAGGCTGCTTGGGAACTTCAGCTGGCAGTCAAATAGAAAGAGAGTCCTTTTCTTAACTCCAAAAGCCCCAAGTTATGTGGATGTGGTTTAATAGTAGATACAAATTACTGCAACTGCATTTCCTATATACTGGTGGAGGGGAGTTGGAAGGAAGACATTTTACTTTTGGGCTGGTAGAAAGGGTGGACTTTACAACATAGCTAAGCGAATCCAATGTTTGTGTAGCATGTATTTCCAACTAAAGATACACTTTCTGTATTCCTACTATATATGGATACCCCAAACCTCAAATGTTAGTAAAGGAATGTGACTGAACTGGCCCTGGCAAAGTACACTTTAAATATATTGCTTCCAGACAGATAATTCTTATTTGTGCCACCTATGTGGTCTTAAACTCTTCCTGCTTCTGCAATCAGCATCCTCTCTTAAAACTGTGCAGTGCTTTTGGGGTTCCTAATCCACCCCACTCCACGATGCCTTCAGACACAGTGACTCTACTCACACTGATGGAAAAGGAAGAAAAGCCCTGGGGATGCACTTGTGCAGGTCTCACACGGATTTGCTGCTAAGCAAACCCTCTCTGCCACTCTCGGCTTGGCTGAGTTCCTCTCTTGGCTCAGGGTTAGTGATCTGGTACGGTCTAGGAGGCTTAGGACCCAGGGGGCGCCTTTTAGCTGAAAAACACCGCGGCTGCAGCAAGCTAGCTGGGAAGCTCCCAGTTCTAAAGAGAGGCTGTTTACCAGAAGAGCTAAACAAGGGCCGGTCTGACTGCAAGGCTGGGAACTAGGAGACAAAACTGCTGCCAAGGAGACCCCATTTGGACACTGGCTGTTGAGTCACCTGCAAGCTGGAAGAGGCGAGGATGCTGTTGGCTTGGGTGCACACATTTCTTCTCAGCAACATGCTTCTGGCAGAAGCCTATGGATCTGGAGGTGAGATTACATTTTTTTTTTTCCTTTCTGCAGCAACTTAATGAAGCAGAACGGGTAAAGCCCCCAGATTTCCCAAATGTGGCCAGGCTGACAGGGAAGGAAGGTTTTGGCTGACTTTCTTGTTATCCTACGAAAGCATTCTTCTTTCCTCTCTCTCCTTCCTTGCCAGAGGCTTGCAGCTCCATCTTTGCCATTAAGAACAAAGACAAGTAGTCACTTTCTCTTTCCCTTTCCTTTTACACGAGTGGATGGAGCTTGGGAATTCATCTCTTCTATTCCCCAGAGTGCTACCCTTTTAAAGTCCGTTTGCTTAGTGTGGCAGGCGCACAAACCTCCCCTCTCCAGCCTCCTCCTGTGGCTCTCTGCTGAGGGGAGTGGGAGCAGAAGAGATGAGGCAGAGTCCCTCAGCTACAGTCTCTATTGAATCTTTTGCTGCACTGAATCAAAGGCTTTTGTGGAATTCTCTTGGGCGCTGGTGGTGTCTGTTAAACTAGCAGAAGGTGGCTGTATTCGTGGAGAGGGAACATCAGTTTATGTAACATTGACTTCTCAACACTGGGATGACTTCCATGTCTGACTGCCCAGAACCAAACTCACCATCTCCACAGAAAGACCTTAGCCAGGCTTCCTGCACCTTCAAAGTGGTCCCAAGTCCAAGAGTAACAACCCTTTGCATTTGTGCAGCGATCTCAAAAAAAAAAGACAGAAAGAAAGAAGGAAAAAGGAAAGCTAAGTCTGAGTGTTGTTTGTTATCTGTGGACCACACGCCGCTAGGGGCATTGACAAGAGCTCTCCACTTTCACTCTGAGGTACATAGGGCTTTCTCCCGCGGGGCCAGAGAGCCGCACTCAGGGGCCCGGGCGGGTTCCTCTTCCTCACAGGCTGCTTCTGGGACAACGGCCACCTGTACCGGGAGGACCAGCCTTCGCCCGCGCCGGGTCTCCGCTGCCTCAACTGGTTGGCCGTGCAAGGCAGCCGCGAGTCGCTCGCTGAGCCCAGTGAGTGTCCCGCCGGGGAGGCGGGCGGGGTTGGTGGGCGGCGGCCGCGGCCCTTGACGACTCTTCTCCCCACCTCAGGCCCCGGCAACCACAACTACTGCCGGAACCCGGACCAGGACCCGCGCGGGCCCTGGTGCTACATCAACAGCGACACTGGCGTCCCTGAAAAGCGGCCCTGCGAGGACGTGCGTTGCCCAGGTACCCGCCTGGGACCCCGGGAAGGGGACGCCAGCCCGGTGCGCCAAGCCGCGTAGCAGCGGTTACACCCGCCGCGCACGTGCGGCCGCTCGACGCCCATCCCGCCCCGTTCCACCCCCGCGCCGTCCGATTGGTCAGAGCTATCTCCAGGCCGCGGAGCCCAAAGCCCATTGGCCTACGCGGCAGTCGGAGTGAGCTCATCCTCTGCGAGCACTTGTAAACAACGGTGGGAGGCAGCTTGCTTCTTCCGCAAAGCGCCCCACCATTACTGTGTGTAGCGTCTGCTGTGAGCCAGGCACCGTGCTCCCAGTCCCAGGGAAGAAGCTGTGTGAGGGATCTGAGTCACCCAGAAGTTTGACCAAAGGCAATGGGTGTGTTCTGATTTGAATTCAAAGCTTTCAGACTTCAGAAAACTATGACAGTTCTCTAGGATTAAATGCGATGGTCAAGGTTAAGCACTTAACACTGGGATTGGCACGATTTCACTCAGTGTGGATTGTCTCCTGCTTTGAAGACCCGTGCAGTCTCTGGAAAAACCTTTTGGCAATCCCAGCTAGGTGTTGGAAGATAGCAAGGGCTTGAACAGACAAGTAGGAGGTTGGAGAGAGGCTATTGTTTCTTGAGACCATTTCCTCACATTTGCCTGGTAACATCTCTCACCCGAGGTGCAGCCCTTTCAAGCCTGATTTTGCCCCTGGACAGTCAAATTGGTTTTTTTTTTTTTTTTTTTCCTTTTCTGTTTTTGAGATAGGATCAAACTTTGCAGTCCTGGCTTGCTTGGCTGGTGGGGATTCATAGAGATGCTCCTGCCTCTGTTCCTTAATTCAGGTGTTCACCACCACTCCTAGCCTGGGGCAGGATTTGATACCAGTTTAGGGGAGCACTTTAGGGCGGACCGTTCCGGTAAGTAACATCTCCAACCGCCAGGACAGGTTTGGCTGTAGAATGCACATTAGGACCGTCCTTGATGAGAGCTGTTTCTTACCTTACCTACAGAGACCACTTCCCAAGCACCACCACTATCCTCTACAACGGAGGTGGAAGAGAAGGCTGGTGCACCAGGTGACAAAGAGGCACAGGTGTTCCCTCCTGCTAATGCCCTGCCAGCCAGGAGTGAGGCAGCAGAGGTGCAGCCAGTGATCGGGATCAGTCAGCGTGTGAGGATGAACTCCAAGGAAAAAAAAGACCTGGGAACTCTGGGTATGCTGCGTGTGCGTTGGGATTCGTCAGATGATGTCATTTGCTGATTGTCCAGGGTGTGGCTAATGGGACCTTGTCTCCTGTCCTCTGTAGGCTATGTGCTGGGCATTTCTATGATGGTGATCATTATCGCTATTGGAGTTGGCATCGTCTTGGGCTACACTTACAAGAGGTAGGTAGTTTTTCTCTTCTTGGCTCCCTTGGAATAGGGCCAAGGAAGAGATAAAGTATCAGATCAACTTTTTGGAGTCTTTCAAAAGGAAATAAGGTATTGAAGGAAGAAAAATCAGCTCAAGAGTAGAGATTTGGCTTTAGTCACTGCCTGGTGACCTTGGGCCCTCAGGGCAAGGACTTAGATGCTGATTTTCCCCACCCCCAGACAAGGTCCCCATCTGTAGCCCTCAGTGGCCTTGAAGGAGTGGTCTCCAACTCATAATCCTTCTGCCTCAACCTCACTGAGGAATGGAATTTCTGAGCCCTTGTCATTATGCTCATCATTTTGTTGAGTTTTAAAATTCTGCTACTAAGATAGGTGTCCTGCTTCATCTCTACTGTAATCCCAGAACTCAGGAGACTGAGGCAGGAGGTTTACAAGTTTGAAAACTGAGGCTCTGTTTCAAAAAGAACACCCCCCCCCCAAAAAAAGTAAAAACACAAGAAATGATCTTTAATCTCAGCAGCAGGAGGTGAGTTACCTCCATTTTTAAGACAGAGTGAGAGCATGTGTGAAAACATCCCGCTGTTGGAAAAGGTTCCTGGCCTCTGGTCTCATGTTGGGGCTTACACTTCATCAGTGGGGTGTCCTCTAGGGTAAAGAGAAGAAAAGAAATGATTACAGAAGAAAATCCATTTGCCATTCCTTACCAGATATGAAAGTACCAGAGACTGCTTGAGAAGCAAGGACAAACTTGCAGCCCCATGGGACAAGTCTGTCATAATCAGTGACGTGAGGTTCTAAGAATCAAAACCATTGTTACAACACTGGGTGTTCTCGGACAAAATCCGGGTATGAGTTCCAGCCCCAAGGACCAGCGATATTTCTCTAACTGGAAGCCTTCCTGCTAGGGAAGTGGTACAGTGTGCTGAGTTGTCCAGAGTCATGTCTGAGACCTGTTGAAGTGCCTCTCAGCCATTGTTTTCTAAACCCGAGGCGTTCTCAGAGGTATTGAGTCAGCCACATTGCAGATGGAAACTGGCAGTCGAGGCATCACTGCAGCAATGGCGTGTTCTCGCCTACTGCTATGCTGCCGCTTAGTGTGGCCCAGCTTCAGTGTCTGGGACAGGGTCTCATGTAGTTCAGGCTGGCCTTGGAATCATTACATAGCAAAGACATGGCCTCGAATTCGTTGTTGTTTGATGTTGGGGTTTTGTTTGTTTGATTTGTTGGAGACAGGGTCTCCCTCACCCTGTAACTGTGGCTGTTAGAGATCTCTCTAGACAGACCAGTCCGGCATTGAATTCAGAGAAATGCCTGCCTCTGCCTCCTGGTTGCTAGGATTAAAGCCTGGCTTCTTGAAGTCTGAATCCTGCTTCCTCCTCCCGAGGACTGAGATTATGCTCACAATAACTCTTATAAGATAAACGACCTTCTTTCCAGTTCTCAGATGAGGAAACTTGAGGCAAGAGAGAATAGGTGCTCTGCCCGTGGTTACAGGTTCAGAATATGGTGGAACAAGCTGCCGTCTGCATGGCTGGGCATGTTGCTTCTTGTTAGCATTCCTGTGGGGGGAAGGTTTGTGGCTGCTTCCTTGGGTGCATGGCACACAGTGAGTGTGTGCAGTAGCTGGTGTGCTTGTCTGTAGAATATATTTGCTTACTTGACTACTTACCTTCTCTGGCCCCAGTGTATCTATCAGGTGGACAGTTAGGGGTGGCTGCAGCCCCGCTGGTTTTTGAGAAGGACACTGGTGCTGGTTGATCCAAATCCAGCCCTACCATTGGTATGAACAGGTGATTTTTACTTTACAGGTTTCTTTTTTTTTTTTTTTTTTTTTTTGGTTTTTCGACACAGGGTTTCTCTGTGTAGCCCTGGCTGTCCTGGAACTCACTCTGTAGACCAGGCTGGCCTCGAGCTCAGAAATCCGCCTGCCTCTGCCTCCCAAGTGCTGGGATTAAAGGCGTGCGCCACCACCGCCCGGCTACTTTATGGGTTTCTTGAGAGCAGAGAGGTCAGGCACCATTGACCTGAGGGAGCATCCCGACTCCAGACTGAGGTTCTGGTCCTCAGAAGCATCGTTAACGTGCAGGTTCAGGGACACCTCCTTGTTCATTTAGAAACTCTGAAGAAAACAGAATAGTTGCTCTGCCAGTACAGTCCACTGACCCAAACTGAGCTGGACTGAGCCCTGAGATTTCCCCATGTTCCTCAGCCTCCGGACAGCATTTGGCTGCCTTCCAATCTTGTGACAGTTTCCAGATCTTCAGATGCTCGAACTAACTGCCCATAATTCCAAGCTCAGCTGGTGCCAGGTGCAGAAGCCAGGTCTTTTTCTTTAGTTTTACTCTTTTAGGCTGTCATGGGGCTACCACGTGATCTTGCGTGAACTTTCCGGTACACACAGGGGGAAGGCGCTAAGTCACCAGACTCCCTGTCACTAACCTCCGAACCACCCCTTTCCTTAACAAACAGGCTCTGAGAACAACCTGTACAACAGGAAACCGCATGTGGGCTAGAAACTAGCTCTGAGCCTCCTCTCCCCACCCGTAGGGAACAGATGTCAGGGCAAAAGCTGTAAGCTGAATATCATTTCAGGCCACCCCTGCTTGGTAGGTATCATGTCTGCTAACTGTGGATGTTTCCCCTGCACAAACATTTGCGTAAGCAGTAGAACAGTAATCAGATACTAATCACAGTGGCCACTGCTGGCTTCATGCTTTCTTGATAAGTCAGGCCCTGCTGTGTGCCTTCCTCAGATGAGTTTTACCCAGCTCATCACCTTCCTTAAGCTCTCTTCCCAGTGAGGAGTTGAGACCTAGAAGAGTTGTTAGTCCTGGGCACAGGCCTGCTGAGACATCCCCTTCCATCACTGGCCCCCTTCCATCATTTCAAGAGTTAAAATAAGACTGGGTTCCCAGTCTAGACCATATGTATTTGTGTGTGTGTGCGTGAGTGTTTCTTGTTTTATTTTGGGATATGTTCTTACCCTTTAACCCAGGCTGGCCTGAAACTGTGTGTGTGTGTTTGCCTGCATGTATGTCTGTGTACCATGACCTCTAAAGCCAGGAAGGGTATTGGACCCTCTGGAACTGGAGTTAGTGCTGTGCCCACCACATGAGTGCTGGGGATCCAGTCTGGCTCCTCTGAAGGAGCAGCTAGTGTTCTTAGGTTACCAAGCCATTTCTCCAGCCTCTTTAAGCATTACTTTGTTTGTATGGGTGTTTTACTTTGCATGTATGTCTGCACTGTGGGCATACCCAGAGGGTTGTGAGCTGCCATGTGGGTGCTGGGAATCAAACCTGGGTCCTCTAAAAAAGCAGCTAGTGCTCTTAACTGCTGAGCAGTCTCTCTTGCCATGGCCAGGAACTCTTTATACCTCGACTTTCTAAGTGCTGGGATTACAGGCATGAGGCATGACAGCATGGCTGGCTGGACAGAAAGATATGTCTAAATACTGTCAGTTATCTCCAGAACGCCTGACAAAACCCAGTAGCCTCATCTAAATTTAAACTACTCAGAGCAGTAGAAAAGAGAAACTTCTCAAAGAATGACTTCGTTTAGAAATTTAAAAACCAAACAACCCCAAGATCTTCCTCCAGAATTTCCTCTAATTGTTGATGCCACACGAGGCGCATTATTTACCACTTCTGGGCCTGTTTACTCGTTAGGTCGGGAGTAAGCTGTGATGGCCTTCCCAGCAGTGATGGCTCTTTAGAGGACACTATTGCTTGGTTTAAATCCTAGCTCTACTTAACACTGCTCCCTCCTTCCCTCTTTTCCTTCTCTCTCCCTCTCTCTCCCTTCCTTCCTCTCCCCTCCTCTCTCCTCCTCTCTCGCCCCTCTTCCTCCCTCTCCCTTCTTTCTTCCTCTCCCTGCTCCCCGCCCCAGCCTTTTCAGATCTGAGATGATAATAGATAGCACACAGGTGTCTTGTGAGGATAGAATCAGTGTGCATACACTTGGGTATACACTGCGCCCTGTACAGTAGCCTCCTTGGAAAACTTGCCCAGAGCAGCAGTGTGGCACAGCATGGCTTCTGGTTTGGAAACAGCCTGGGAGGCAGGTAGCAGCTCTGGCTCCTCACCTCTCTTCTCTCTGACCAGCCCAGCTTGCATGTGAGCCCCAGAGCAATCAGCATAATTTCTGCAAGTCTTGAACTCTGTAGTGCCCCGGGGCTTGGCTGATGGAGGGAGCTTCTCGGAGTTGGGAAGGGTGGGCTTGGCACCAAGGCTTCCTCCTGGAAAGAGCTGAAGGTGGGGGTGGAAGGAAACTCAATCTGGCTGGGCCTTTGTCCTGGTAATTTAGGCCAAGAGGTTCAGCCAGGCCACCATTGGCTGCTCCCTGTTCCTGCTGAGTGCTGTCTTAGCTCTGCAGGGAGCTCTTAGTCTGATAAAAAGGGAGAGAAAACAGTAAGGCAACACCATCCCACCCCCTGGGAGAGAAGCTGAGTCAGAGAGTAAGCCTTTGTTCTGTCTTGGCTGTCAGACAACAGCCAGACTGTCCCCTGCCCCCATGGCAATGGGAGGGTGCTGGGCTGCCTAATGGTCACTTCAGCCTGGCAGCTCCGCCACTCCAGCTCCAGGATTCCTAGGCGGGACTCACAGCAGGCACTTGGGGCCAAGCATGCTTCTAGGCTCCTAAATGGATGAGGCCGATCTAGACTAGTCACAGCGGCTGCTTCCTTTACCCTTGGTTGCTCTTCCAGCCCTCCACTAATACAGACTGATTTGACCCCTATAGACTTGTGTGTAGTGAAGCCTGCTTTACCAGCTGCTCAGCAGGATACTTGCTTCATTGGGGGGGAGGTAGGATGGGAGGGGAAGGAAAGCCAGGCCTCTGCGTGTAGGAAATGGGAAGAAGTGAGGGCAGGGCGTGTGTATGTGTGGCGTCCATCAAAGGTGCAGTTAAATGCTGCCTCTTCCTGGATGATAGCACACTCCTGGTACCTTGGTGGGTATTCTAGAAGTGGTGGGTTCCTGGTTTGCTTTCTTCCTCCAGCCTTCTTGTAGATTTTGAATTTTAGCCTCTGGTAAAAGATGCCCCCTTCCCACACAGGGTTTCTATGTGTAGCCTTGGCTGTTCTGGAACTCACTCTAGATCAAGCTGGCTTCAAACTCACACAGTTCCTGTCTCCTGAGTACTAGGATTTAAGGCCTTCGCCTCCACCACCTGGCTTGAATGCATTATTTTTGTGAATCACTTTTAGCTTAGAGCGGAGGATCCCTTACTAAAATTAAAATCAGACCTTCCAAATTTTTGCCTACATGAGCCATCTTGAAGAACATGACTTTATATTATACAGATAGGTGTTTCCTTCTGTATGGCAGCCAACTACAACTGATGGATGACTTAGGGTAAGAGTAAGGGAATGCTTATTCCAGAAGACCCTCTTTCCGTGAATAGTGTACCAGGTGGGAGTTGATATCCAGTAAGGATACTAACAGGAAGCATAGGCCAGGCCTGGGCTCGCATGTTGATACTAACAGGAAGCATGAGGACCAGGGGCCCTCCTATTCATGATTGGGATCAATCTATGTCCATGTCACGGGTCCAGGGTAGAGTATCAGCCCACTCCTTATTTTAAATGGAAATTAGGAGGAGAGATCATAAGTAAGGGAATACGTGGCTACAGGGCTTTAGGAAATGAGGACATCCTTTGTCTCAGATGGGAAATTAACCTAGAAGATATCACTAAGTTAAGAGAAATTTTTCCTTGGCTTACAGGGGAAGAAATGAGGAGAACTGTTTTGCCAATGTAAATAGCTAGCTAACTAGGAGACACAGTACAGGATGGCTAAGAGTCAAAAATTGAAGCTTCTGTGTTTTGTGTACCACTCTAGTATTTTTTTTTAACTTTCATCATTGTATATCATGTGATGGATGCAGATACAATCTAAACCAGGCCCCTGTGCTTTGTTTTAAACAAACAGCATTTTATTTCAGTTGCACTGGGCAGGTCTTGGCAAGGCGGGGAGCAGGTTCTCACTGAGGGAAAGAGGTTCCTACTGTACTTGCTGGGGATGAGTGGGGTACATACCCCATGATGGGCAGGGCCATCTTGGAGATGCAGTGATCTTGTTAACTCACTGGATGACTTCTAGTTATTGTTGCTCTCATCTCTGTCATTCTCCAGCACCAGTGTTGGAATGGTGACTCAAGTCCTTTACCTGGCCTGAGAGCTTGTTGTTGCAACAGTTGATGAATACCAGTGTTCTTGAGTGACTGCATGAGCAGAGAGGGGACCTGTGCTGACCTCCTGGTCCTCCCACTTCTGCAGTCACCTGGCGCTTGGGTTTATTGAGATTTGTGGTGGAGGTTTTGCTAGAAGATCACTCCCGCCTGCACTGCATTGCTTCAGCTGCTACTCCCGTGGCCTGCATGGTTTTAATCACTCACTTTGTTCCCGTCACCTGAGAGCAGAGCCCAAGTTGTTGGCTTCAAAGGATGTGCCCTGCGTTGTGTACTAGCTCTGGTGTGCAGTCTACTGGATGTGGTGCAGGAGGCAGGGCTCTAGTGGAAAGGGCCCATGTGTGGGGTTAGAAGACCTAGGTTTGAATCCCTGTACCACCATGCCTTAGGGGCTAACTCTGGGTCACAACTTCCCTTCAGAGCAGCCAGAGCTCAATGAACTTGGAGTCTGTTTTGTATCCTTGGAGCATCCTTTAAATGCTCTGGGCTGTTTTTTGTTTTTTTTTTTTTAACTTTGAAAAAAAGGTTTTAAAAAGGTTTATTTCATATATGAGTACACTGTAGCTGTTTTCAGACACACCAGAAGAGTGCATCGGATCCTATTACAGATGGTTGTGAGTCACCATGTGGTTGCTGGGAACTGAACTCAGTCAGTGTGCTCTCAACTGCTGAGCCATCTCTCCAGTCCCCTACTGCGCCCCCCCTTCTTTTTTTTTTTCTTTTCTTTTTTTTGTTTTTGTTTTTTTTCAAGACAGGGTTTCTCTGTGTAGCCCTGGCTGTCCTGGAGCTCATTCTGTAGACCAGGCTGGCCTCGAACTCAGAAATCCACCTGCCTCTGCCTCCCAAGTGCTGGGATTAAAGGCGTGCGCCACCACCACCCGGCTTCTTCTTTTTTTTTTTTTTTTTTTTTTCTTTTTTCTTTTTTTTTTTTTTTAAATAAGAACTAAATCTTAGGGCTGAAGAGAGACTGAAGATCTCTCTCTCTCTCTCTCTCTCTCTCTCTGTCACACACACACACACACACACACACACACACACACACACATATTGGGCATGGAGTGATTATTCCACATAAGCAGAGCATCACTGTGTCCCAAATGGATCACAGAGTATCAGGAGAAATCAAAGACATCGACAGACTTGAAAGGTTTGATAGCCATTTTTATTGTTTGTCCTTGAGGTTTATTTGCTTCTGCATGGGTTGGGAATGGTTCATTTCCAGCCTGGGCTCCCACTTTTCAGGACTTTAGGATGAGAAGACAGTCTTTTTTTTTTTTTTTTTGGTTTTTCGAGACAGGGTTTCTCTGTGTAGCCCTGGCTGTCCTGGAACTCACTCTGTAGACCAGGCTGGCCTCGAACTCAGAAATCCACCTGCCTCTGCCTCCCAAGTGCTGGGATTAAAGGCGTGCGCCACCACTGCCCGGCTAAGACAGTCTTTTAAAACAAACAAAAATGTATTTTGTAGTGGAGAGAGAGCGCATGCCTGTTACTGCAGGTGTAGAGGTCAGAGGGCAACTTGTGAGATGTTACTAGTGACCTCACTAATGAACTCAGGTTGTCAGGCTTGGTAGTTGGCACCTTTACTTGCTGAGCCATCTCGCCAGCCCAGGAAGGCAAGTCTTGTAGGATGGTCTGGTCCATGTTTTGGACATTTGCATTGTGGGAATGAAGCTGGGATGGTTCTTTGGGTCTCTGGGACTCCTGGGCTGAAAACAAAGCTCTGTCTTACTTTGTTTCTTTCTTGTACATTATCCCCAGTGAATCCCATACAGCAGCCAGTAGAGACAAGAGCTGGCAACACTGCCCTGCTGAGTAAGGCAGACTGGTAGGATGGCTGGCCAATGTCTTGGTCCTGGGCTGGTTTAGTTCTGACTTAGTCAGGTGATCACTGTGACCCGGGTGGGAACTCCTCAGGCTCAGGAAGGTTCACTGTGAAAAGCCATGTTAGAAACATAACCTGATGCTTGCTTTTCCTGACAGGGGAAGGACTTGAAAGAGCAACATGAGCAGAAAGCGTGTGAGAGGGAGATGCAGCGAATCACCCTGCCCCTGTCTGCCTTCACCAACCCCACCTGTGAGATCGTGGATGAAAAGACCATCATCGTGCACAGCAACCAGACTCCTGCTGATGTGCAGGAGGGCAGCACCCTCCTCACGGGCCAGGCCGGCACCCCTGGGGCCTGAGCCCCTGCAGTGGGCATGTGTCCGAGGAGACACTGGACCAGGACAGGCCACCCTCCTGCAGTTGGAGGAGCTACATTTTGTGTTGTGGTTAAAACCTTATCCCATTTTTCTTTGGGGGGGGGGGAAATGTGACTCCTCATGACACAAGCAGCAGCAGATAGCATTATGGGTGAGGCGAGGAGGCTGGGTAGGGCCCTATCATCGCTCCTTTTCTATCCCTTGGAGCAGGATTTGCCTGTGGGGAGAGACTGGTACAGTAGCCACAGTGGTGCTGTGGCAAATAAGGGCTTCCACATTGCCTGGGCAGGGAAAGACAGGGAGCTTGCTAAAGTTCCTCTGTGCTGTATACTGAAGGTGGCCTCAGTCTCTGCCTTCCCATTTGCCATCCAGGAACTTGAGTGGCGTATACTGTTATTCATAGTTAAGGTCAAACATTTAAAAAACAACATAAATATATGTGTGTGTGTATATATATATATACACACACACATATATGTATATATACACACATATATGAGTGAATGAAAGAAATATTTGGGATGGAAGTCCCTTCTGACTTCTAAGAACCAAAAATGAATTAGTACAAAAGCTAGAATTCTGGGCTGCAGGTGGGTTCTAAATGGGACTGCTAGGTGTGCCCCAGCTTGCTGGCAGCAATGTGCCTTGACAACTGTGGGCTAGGCTGGGCCCAAGGGTCTCTTCCTGTCTTGTAAGGAAAGGGAAGAATTGCACTAAACCTTCCACTTAGGTGAAGGACCCACTTCTGCCTTGAGCCTCGTGCAGTAGATCTGAATACCAGACTGTCTTTTGGGGGCTGGATAGAGGAACCTCTCCATTTTGTGCTGATAAGAAAATAGCCAGCCAACCCACGGAGTTATACACTTCAGGGTCTGGTGAGCTGCATCTGAAAGGTGAGCCTAGACTATGCCAGAGGCTAGGTAACAAAGGCCTGGTGGGCTTGCTTTCTAGTCCAGCCTGGCTTGTAGGTGGCCCTATGGTCCCTAGGCCAGTTCCTTCCATAGGTTTAAGATTGTAACCAGTACGAAACAACCACTGAACCACTGGGAAGGACCTGGAAGGTTTTCCAGAGGCGGAAAAGTGTCTTGCCCAAGATCAAAGCAGCTTCTGAGTGTCCTACCAAGAGTGCCCAGCCTCCTGGCCTTGGCAGTGTCCCCAGCCAGGAGCCCTTCTGCTCCTGACACTGAGAGCAGGCTTCAGCAGGCTGCTCTCTCGAGCCACTTGTGAGAGGGCCTGGATCTCAGGGTTCCCATGGTGGTGTTGACTGTGGGAAAGAGAACAGTACTACTTCCTACTTTCCTATGAAAGTGTTTCTCTGTATGTTTAATATACCTCATTCTGACACCTGTGTATGAACTATGGCAAATTGTTCTGCATTTGACTTGTATAAACACAAAACATGGTTTTACCTTGCACATTTTTGTGGTGCTGGGAATGCTCCCCCAAATACCTTGTCCATACCTTTGCCTTTTCGGTCACTTCCTGGTCACTGGGAGGTAGTAATAGCTGACCTGCTAGAAACTGCATGTCAAGGTCACCATGGATATCTTAAAGAGTTGAAGTCACAAGGAGTTGATCCCTTGAGTCTTCTCCCCTTCAGTTTCTTTCCAAGGTAGAGCATCAAGGTTTTAGGATAAACACCCCCCCCCAACAGCCTTTGTTGGGGTTAGAGACAAAGGGCAGTTGGCAGTTCTACAGCCGCCAGGGGAGAAACAGGTGGGTGGTGCTTAGGGTTGGGAGGGAAGCTGTGGGGGTTGGGAAGGCGCAGGACTGGCGGTCAAGTTTTAGCAGTAGACCTCAGCAACAGGTTGAGTTGTAGGTATATCCAGCCAGGTTGACCTTGCACATGCTCAAGCACAGCACTGGGAACCTCAGATGAGCTGTTTCCTAGGACTGTGTTCTAGTCCATTCTTGGTTTCTGTGGTAGCTCAGGCTGGACTCAAACTCAAGAGATGCACCTGCCTTTGCTAGGACTAAAGGCATGTGCCAGCAACACTGCCAAACATGCATTCTCCTAATCTGAAGTCTTCTACCATAGGATGCTTAGTAGAAATTATCTTTAGGTTTATTGAAAATTTTTTTGGGGGGCTGGGTGTGAGACCCAGCAAAAATGACATTTTAGGCCCACAAAGGTATTAGGCCTGGCTTTCGGTGCTGTATCCATAGTTGACCTGAAATTCACTAGGTAGATTAGGCTGGCCTTGAATTCACAGTGATTCCCCAGCCTCTGTATCTCACATGTAGACTTATAAACACATACTACCACACTTGGCAGAGGCTATGGGCTTACCAAACATTATTTGGGGCCAGTGGTTTGGTGCAACAGCTTTGGAAGCAGAAGGCCCCCGAGGACTGGGTCAGCAGCTGAGATCCAGGCCTAATAGCTTTGTGGGCCTAAAATGAGGTCATCAACCTGCTCTTCAGAAGGGCTACCGGATGTGTGTGATCTCTGAATTCCCTGATAAATTATGTGAAAATGGCCAGCAGACCATGTTTCTTTAAAACATTTAAAAATGTGAATGTGCCCAAGAGCATGCGTGTACCACGTGTGCAGGAGCCCACAGAGGTGAGATGGGGTGGAGAACCCCAGGAACTGGACGTACAGATGGTCAAGAGCCACCATGCTGGTGCTGGGAACCAGGCGGAGTTATCTGTCCCGCTCTCCCTTCTCCATGCTTCAGTCATGTCCTGAGTCACTTTTGTACTCTCTGTCATTGCTATGTTAACTGCTTCATTTATTTAGTCTGCTTCATGGCCCAGCGCAGGTCCGCCACGCCCACACTTGCTGGGGACAGCGAAAGCATAATCAGTTACAGGATGCTGAACCATGCTGCAGTTGGGAGTTCAAGATTCCCTCTCCAGCAAGTTTGCAAACTCCACACACAAGTACAGTCCACACAGCAAGTACAGTGGCCAAACACGTCCCGTCCCATAATTCATCCCATCTATGTACAAAATAGTTCACATATCACCCCACAGATAAAAGCTAATAACAGCAACTGTTCTTCCCGGACCCCTCACCAGTACAACCCATCACACGGACTTATAACCAAACCCATTCCCAATTTGTTAAATATGGCGTGAACTCCTGCTTAGGAGACGACAGACCTTGGGGAACTACAGAGTCCTGGGACACCTGGCAGCCAGGGTGGAAAGTGCCCCCAGAGTTTCCATGCCCCTGGCCCTCGAGTGTGGCTCAGGAAGTAAGCTGGACCAGCAACAAAAGAGGTAGAATCTACAAGGCCCAGCTCAGGAAGCTGTCTTCGCATCTCAGTTTGGGGATTCAGCGGCCATCATGCCCGTCCTGAGTTGCTGCTGGACCAGACATTCTAGAGATGTGCAGTAGCTGCCACAAGGGTGCAAAGAAATTGATGGGACTCCCTTCTCCCTGCTTAGACCCAGAGTCTGAGGCAGACCATACTGGCATCCAGAGCCCATGAGCCCACCAGCCTGGATATGGAGCTTTTAGAGGGCAGGGCCTCTTTGTTTCCAGCCCCAGCTTCTTTGGTGTTTTTGTGAGTGACTGCTTGTTGAGACAGGATGCTGAAGTGGAAACTCCCCACACACTGATGTGGTCGGTCCCTGGACTGGTGAGCAGAAACCAGTCCTCTTTTTTTTTTTTGGATCCCGTAGGTTTCACCACATACTAAGACTCTTCAAAACCTGCTCCAAAGGGCATGGCCTGGGATGGAAGGAGAAATCGCTACTGTCATTTCACACGCTTTGAAGGTTCTCTGTGTCTGTTACTCATACTACCGCTTGAAGTCCTGCTCCTTGCTGAACTAGACTCCAGAGCGCTCAGGCCAGTTCACTCCGTCGTCTTGCCCAGCAGGCCCAGGTCATGTTGATTAGTGTAAAGCTAGAGCCTCCCAGACTCTTAATCCACAGAGACCGAGCAGTCCCTAGTAACAGACTCTCGGTCTAGAATCCAGGCTCTTTTATCCTCTTCACAGCTTCAGGTGAGTGTGTTGGATTTACAGATAGAAACTAGGCCCCAAACCCGCGGAGAATTGTTTCCCTGCACCCAAGTGCCTCCTGGGGAGGTAGAAGGGATGGCTTGTGCTCCTAAGCAAGCCGTCAATCCACAGGAAACTTAGGCAGTCCTGCTCACAGCAAGGACAGGGCGCAGAGGGGGCAATGCTGGCTGTGGAATGTCCCCCTGCCGGGGGATGGACCAAGGCTAGGGTGGCGAGTCCCGGGTTAGGCCATACTCCATGCTCACGGTGTGGTCCAGTTCTTCCAGCTCTGCTGGCAGTGGGATGGCCAACTCCCCCAAGAACAGGGAGAGCGCCTCGAACGAGTCCTCCAGCTTTGAGAATGCCGGTCTACAAAGAGAAGGGACGAAGAACAACAGGCAGAAGGTGAGCATGGGAGGGATGGGTATGAGGCTGCATCTCCCATTTCCAGGTCCCACCACCTCTGACGAGCCCTCTACCCTCTTGCTATAAATATGCAAGGCAACACCGTGACAAGTCTGGCCAGGCTAGAGATCATGGCTTAAGGCAAAACATCCAAAGAGATGCGACTCTCTCCTGTCTTAGAGTGAATGCAACAAGCAAAGGTTGAGATTGGTTTCTATACTTATTAAAAGACACCTCGGATGCTGGTGATAGGGCCCTGTTGGTACAGTGCCTGCCTACCATCCACAAAGTCCTGAGTTCGATTCTCAGTATAGTAACTGGCCATGTTGGTGTATACCAGTGATCCTAGGCACTTAGGAGGTAGAAGCAGGAGAGTGGGAAGTTCAAGGCCATCTTCAAGTATATATCTAATTTGAACCAGCCTGGGTGACATGAGACCCTATCTCAAAAATAAACACATCTGTAAACAACAGAAAAATCGTAAACCCCGCTCCCCAGGCCCTGTCCTATGTTAGGTGAGAGCTCTATCACCAAGCTACACCCTCCGCTCCCGTGGTGGCTCGAGGGAGAATGGTCACCATAGGCCATGGGATGGAAGTGTTTGGGAAGGATGAGGACGTCTGGCTTTGTTGTGGTAGGTGCGTCATTGGGGTAGGTTTTAAGGATTCAAAATCCCATGCCAGACCCTGCTTGTGGATCAGACAATGCTCTAGCACCATGCCTGCTGCCTGGCTGCCACGCTTCCCTACCATGAAGGTCACAGACTCAACATCTGAAACTGTAAGCAATCCCCAAATTAAATGCTTTCGTTTATAAATTGTCTTGCTCATGGTGTTTTGTCATGACAATAGAAAAGTAACTAAGACAGCTTCTAAGTCTACTTTTATTATCCAAAGTTAGATGCTTTATCTACAGGGCCCACAAGCATTCCCTAGGTAGCATCTCTTCATGTGTGTGCCGCTGCCTATGTGGTACTAAAGATAGAACCTGGGGCCTTGAGCATCCTAGGCAAGTACTGTATCACTGAGTGATATTCCTGTCCCCACCCCCCTTTTAGACAGGATCTCACTATATAGTCCTAGCTGTCCTGGAACTTCCTATGGACCAGGCTGGTCTTGAACTCACAGAGATCCACCTGCGTCTGCCTCTCGAGTCCTGGGATGGCAACAACAACCATCTGTAATGGGATCTGACGCCCTCTTCTGGTGTGTCTGAAGAGAGCAACAGTGTACTCATATACATAAAATAAATAAATCTTTAAAAAAAAAAGTGTATGCTACCATGCCTGCTGGCCTTGAACTTCCCAAATCCTGACTATAGAGGCATTTACCTCCATGCCCAGTTTTTACACACTGGCTGGGATCAAACCCAAAGCTTCATGCGTTCTAGCCAAGTACAGTACTGAGTTCATTTTTTGAGATAAAAGTCACATGATATAAAATTAATTACTCCATGTTTTGTGAGGGCATGTGGGTGGAGCATTTGCTCATGTATGCTTGCTAAAGGTGCCACCCAGGACCTGGCACATGCCAGGCAAGTCCCCTCTATTCCTCAGACACACCACCAGTCCCTGTAATTGCCTTTTGTTGGCCACCCCCGGAGCTGAAAGCTGAACCCATAGTCCCATTCATTCCACACAGTCTATCGTGAATCCACACACCTCGTCCAGATTTTCTTTAAAAAACAAAACAAAACAAAACAAAAAACCCCACTGCTCCTAATGTCTGTGACTCCATCCTGTCCAGCCCCTTGCTTCTGTGCTATCTTTCTTCCCTAATGTGGCATGGCAGAGCTGTCAGGGGCTTCAAGGGTTTAGCAGTTTACTCTCGAGCTCAAGGATTCTACTGCTTGTCCAGGGAAGGGCATGGGATGATCTAAAGCGAGTGTCGCAGGCCCTGAGGGCTGTAAGGTGGGAGAAAGGGGTGAGACACCAACCTGCTCTCAGGCTCTAGTTTGCAGCAGATAGCAGCCAGGGGGAAGAAGGCTGGGGGACAGTCCGTTGGAACAAACTTCTCCCAGAAAAGCTTTACATTGAGGCCAAAGTCCAGTGTGCGGGCAGGCAATCAGGATCAGCATACACCTGCCCAATGATCTGCAAGAAGACGGGTGGTCAGGAAGGTCTACAGAAGCCACAGACAGAGGAGGAAGGGATGCTCTTGTAGACAGTTGCACAGAGTAGGCAAAACCCTATCAGAGGGAGGGCAGCCTTCTGCCCCACATCTCCTTACCATGCTAATGGAGACCTCTCTCTACATGGATTCTGGATACTGGGGAGGGTTTAGAAGAGGCCTCCCTGAAGCAGAAGCAATGTTGGTAACTGGTACCTAAAAGCTAGAAGCTTCCACTTACCCTACCCTGCTATATCCGTTTGTAGCTATATCCTCTACCAGGTCAAGGCTCTACAAGGTGAGGTGCTGGGTTGACTGATGTCTGAAACCCTTTGGCTGCCATCACCTTCATTTTCTGTAGAAGACAGATATTCTAACCCTTGTGTGTCTCTCCTCTCCCTCATGATTTTGTAGGAGTGAGAAAAGCTTCATTGTGTCTACTTGACTCAGGGCTTTGAGAGATACTGGGCTATGCTGCAGTCTAACCAGTGATTTTGAGGCAAACTATTCACTTGTAGGAGAGCAACCCAGATCTCAGGGAGGCAGGGCTGCTTGGGTATCTGAGCTTGAGCTTACCTCACAGAGAACGATCCCAAAAGAGAAGACATCCACCGTCTCATCGTAGCTCTTGCCTTGAGGAAGAGAGGAAAGTGGCTGTCAGGTACCAGAACCAAGAACTAGGGCCACAACAGCCCCAAAGATGCCCAAGGGCCACCGACTGTGTGTCATAAAGGACTGCACCCAGGTTCAGGCTCATCTAGACTCTGATCACGAGCCAGGGTTAGGTAGCCAGGCAACCCACTGCTAGCCAGCATCCACCAGGGGGCACCACACTTCAGTTCTTGATCTGGAGAGAGAGGAGGCTAAGGCTAGAGCTCTGAACAGCCTAGGCCATTTGGAGACAAAAGATCCTTAGAGCTCACCTCCACCCAAGATGGCATGCTGCTTTCCCAGCTGTGTTTGGGAAAGGAGTTTATGAGGCCTGGCTTGGCCAGGCCTGAGAGACTGCCCTCCCCCTTAGTGCCTGTACCTGTCGCAGGCTTCCCCAGCTTACAACACTCAATTTAAGACATGGCCCTGTCTTCCCTCTGGCTCTTTTTTCTCCAGGGATTCAGAACTTACCATTCAACATCTCGGGAGCCATCCAATAGGGGTTTCCCACCACAGTGTAGCGCTTCTTGCGGTCACTCTTGCGTAAGGTGCGTTTCTTGGAGGTGGCCTTCTCTACTGGAGGCCTTTTCCTCTCTTCTACTATAAGACGAGACAGCCCAAAGTCGGCTACCACCACTGTCTTGTCCTGGCAAGACAAGGGCCAGGTCAAGGCCTGGGATGTGGGCTTCTCTAGCCTGTCCCTGGGGTGTGGGCATAGGCAAGAGAGACCACCTTCAAGGAAAGTGAAGTTACACAGCAGAGGAGAGTCATACTAGAAAGCTCTCCTGGGAGCCGGTGGCTGGGCCTTAGTGGGTTTTTCTTGTCAGTCTGGGATCTGCCCACAGCAGATTCCAAGCTAAAGGAGGAGGAGCCTCAGGGGTGGGGCCTGCAGGTGGGTCAGGGTTTCTTGTCTATCTTCAGCCCTCTGTCTTGTTCTTAACAAGGACTTGTAGTTGCCAGAATAGGTTAAGAGAAAATGTCAGGCAAAGGCAGTAAGGGACGGGGCAGCTATGGGGCAGTCGTGTGCATACTGCTGCAGAAGGGAGTCGGCAGGAGACAACTGTAACTGAGGGCCGTGAGGAAGGCTGGACTCATGCTGGCTATGTGGAGCAAAGGCTGCAGCCCGTCCGTTCGAGTTGTAAAGTGGGATTAGCAAACTGTTTTAGGGCCTGCTATAAGGCAAGAGCTCTACACAGACAAGGAATTCAGCCCCCATCCACACCCAGACTCCTGCCACACTAAATCAGTGTAGGGGATTGAGCCCAGGGCCTTCTGCCTGCCAGACAGGCAAGCTAATCCCTTCTAATAATAATCACGTCAAGGGCTGCTCCTGGGGAGGGAGGTGAAATTGTTCCTGCATGTGTGTGTCTGACAGCTTCCATAAGATGGGGATGGCAAAAGGCACTTGAGGTAGCAGAAAGCCCAAAATAGAAGCCCATAGGTGGTGTGTCTGGTCTGAAACCAGAGGGATATCCCTAGGCAGCTCAAGCCAGCACAGTGGACGTACCAATTTGATGAGACAGTTGTGTGAGTTCAGATCCCGGTGGATGATGCACATGGAGTGTAAATAAGCCTGCAACAGAATCAGGAGTCATGGAGCCTGTTTTCCCAGGCCACACCCTTCCAACGTCACCTCCCCCAACCCCCAGCTACTCCTGTCTTCTAGGCTAAGCCTGTTTAACTTCCCATCCCCACCCGAAGCCACACTTGTGTCCTAACACTAACAGAAAACTGCCAGCTCCTGCCCAGGTTTTCCCAGCAGTCTCCAACTCTACTGGCCTGAGTCCCCCATCCTTTCCTTAGGCTGAAGCAATCTAAAGTGAGCACCCTCAAACACATTGTTCCTCCCTCCTCCTCCAGAGTCTGCTTCAGCCACTTTGGATTTTCCTGCTTGTGGTGGGGAAGAAATGACCTCCTGACTCACCTCCCCTGAGACACCCTCCTCCTCTGTATGTCAGCCCCTCCCTCTTCCTGTCCAGCCATTTCTAAACTATTTTTACTAGACATTCCCGTGTCACTCTTAGGAGCCACTTTCTTAGTCTTTCCGTTCCCTGTAGACGAGGAAGGTGACACTGCTTCCCTCCCTAGCCCCCTGTACGACTGTGTCACTGTTCCTAGGCCCACAGAGGTTTCCTATAGCTGTAACACATGTCCTGGCTGCCTGGCAACCCCCTCCTCAAAGGCTGTCATACTTCCCCCATGTCCCCCCTTTTCCTGAGACCCCTGTGTGTTGTGATTCCCTTCCAGCCTCCACTGGGCCAACCTTTGCAGAGTCATCTTCTCATGTGCTGGCCACTGCTGAACTAGGTGACCACCCGCGAACTCCAGACAAGCCCAGGACCCAGCCCCTCCTTTTCTACCTCACTGCTTCACTGTAAACAAAGGTTCCTGGAGGAAGAAGCACACTCTGGGGTGCAGCCCCCCAATCACCCCCCACAAACACACAGTGCTTGCTGTGTAGAACAGTCACGTCATTAGCACCTGTCACTTGTGAGGATGGCTAGTCATTCCCACAATACTCAATAGGAACTTGAATCTATTTCTGGCTCCTTCTTCAGGGATCATCTAGAATCCGTGTCCCTCCTCCTCCTATTTTCTAGGTAGTAAGATGCTTACTCCGAGGCTCCTCAGCACCTGAGCACCTCTTTGACAGCAAGGTCAAGGTACCCTGCGCTATGGTTTGCCTTGTTCATGCCGTTTGGTGTTTGAAATCCTTTGAGAACAGAATTGTTGACTGAAAGAGAGTACCTAGCCAACATTTCCTTGGCACTGAAAGAAACTCAATAAACAGCTGCTGGATGTTCCAGTCCCCACGATGGGCATCTGCCTTCCAGAGCAGCCTGCAATCCCTGTACCTTACTCTACACACGCCCAAGGCTGTTGGTAGAACTCACCATTCCAGAGGAGATGCCTTTGGCAAACCTGACCTTCTGTTGCCAGGGGAATGGGTCCTGCAGGGTAGGAAAATGTCCACGTAAGAGGAGTCCTTCCCGGCTCTTGGTCTAGACTGCATTGGCCAGCATGTGTGCTACAGAGCCTTCCAGTCCCTCCCAGTACACACCTTTGAGGGCAAACAAGGTCCCTAACCCTCAAGGTTCCAGAGTAATGAGCACAGGCGTCTCTCTGATAACCCACCAGAGCTCTTCCTGACTATGGGGTCGCATGCTCACCACGCTGCGCAGAAAGTCTTTGAGCGTGCCCCCCTCGATGTACTCTGTCAGCAGATTCAGCTTCTTGTCCTTGTACAGAACACCGATGAACTTGAGCACGTTAGGGTGGTCCAGGCTTCGCATCACTTTCACCTGGAGGAGAGGGGACGAAATGAGCCCAACCTCACAGATTTTATACACTGGGCCCTGCTTTTCTAGGACTGCTCTAGAGAACCAGGTGGGAGGGCCCCAGAGTGAGATGGAGGCCTGAAGCGGTGCCCAGCAGGAAGCCCCACTGGCCCACTGCAGCTGCCTAAGGAGCGAGAGGCAGTACAAATGAGATATTCATGGGACGGAGTATCTGTTCCCTGGAGTCCCACTTCAGGCTATTTGGTGGCGACCATAACAGCATGTATTAAACTGGGACGTTCATACCACCCCTGTAACCTGAATCTCACCTTAGACTGGCTTGTAGTGTCTAGTAAGTGTGCACTCAACAGATGCACTGTAATTTAGAGGAGTCTTTCCCCTTAGCTGTTTTGCTCGCTTTCTCTTTCTCTCCCCCTCTCTCTCTCATAACAAGGTCTTTCTAATATCCTTGGCTGGCTTGGCACTCACTATGTAGCCAAGGTTGGCCGTGAACTCAGAGCTCCACCTGCCTCTTGAGGGTGCTGAGATTAAAGGTATGCATTATCACACTAGACTCTCTGCCCAGGTTTTAAGATAATGGTTGAGGGCTGGGAAGATGGCTCAAAGTTTCAGAGCACTGGCTGCTCTTCCAGAGGACCTGGGTTTAATCACCAGCATACACATGACTGCTCATAACTACTTATACCTCTAGTCCCATGGCCTCTTCTGGTATGCAGACATACATGCAGACAAAACGCTCATACACATAAAAAGTCAATAGTAATAAATAAAAAAAATAATAATAATGATACTTGAAAAGACTGAGACAAAATAAACCTTCATGTTTATTTTTTTAATAATAAAATAAAATAGTGGCTGAAATGAGATTTCTCGTTCTTTTCACCCTTTCTTCCCCAGACTCCCCGCACCCCTTTCCTGTTCTCTCTCCTTCCCCTCGCTCCTGTCTCTTGATGGAACCCAGTGCCTTGTGCAGGCTGTGCAGGCTCTATCACTGGGCTTTCCCTAGCTCAACTCTTACTTACCCGTCATTTATTTTGTGTGTATGAGTGTTCGGCTCCACGTGTGCATGAGTCCCATGTGTGTGTGCCTGGTGCTGGAGTTAGTGTGGGCCAGAACAGAGTTATGGATGGTTGTGAGCCACTATGCAGGTACTGAGAACAGAGCCCAGGTCCTCTGCGTGAGCAGTATGTGCGCTTACCTGCTGAGCCATTCCTCTAGCCTCCCCCCACTTTTATTTGAGACAGCCTCATTATGTTGCCTAGGCTAGCCTTGAACTTCCAGTCTTTGAACAGAAGTCCTCCTGCCCTAGCCTCCAGAGTAGTTGCAGAGACAAGACTGGGCCACTAGGTCTGGCAGCAAGTTTCCTTTTGAAAAAACACCCCTATTTCACTTTCTTTTCTGAACGGGGTCTCCCTGTGTTGCTACATCTGGCCTGGGTTCACTCTCAGGGTCACATGATCCTCTTGTTTCAGCCCCTCAAGTATAGGTCTGCTGGAAAGTCCAACCTCATTTCTTACCTCAGTCAGGAAAGTCTTCTGGGTTTCCTCATCACAGCGAATTAACTCCTTCATGACCATCACTTTGCCTGTGGCTTTGTGAGTCACCTACAGGAAGGGCAAGTGTTAACAGCGCAGAGACCAGAGACAATTCTGGTGTTCTGTTTGTGACAATCTGTGGACTAAGGGAGTAGTTCCGTGGTAGAGAACTCAGCTGACATGCTCAAGGTCCTGGGTGGGTTTGACCTCCAGCAGCAGAGGGAAGAAAATAAGAAAGAAAAAGCAAAGGAAAAAAAAAAACAACCTCTTTGCAGTGTCCTCCCATTCCTTGGAAGACAGACTAGCCAGAGATCATGTGTAGAAAACAGCCCAGGGCAAAGGGGACTCAGGAAGGAAGTGTATCTTCTCCCCTAGAATGCTGGGCATGCATAAGGGAAAGGAAGCCGGGAAGGATGGGAGGGTAAGGTATGCTGCCAAGCCAAGCAGGGACTTTGCTCATCTGGCACAGGAGTGAATCCCTGGGTGGACAAAGTCTGGGGGCAGGGTGTCAGTGCCACGGACATGCACCAGGGAGCTAGGTGGGTCAGAGGTGAGCTGTCCATCCCTGCTGTCTGGAAAGCTGATGCACAAGGCTTACCTGACCCCCCTCCCAGCTCTCCGCAGAGGAGGAGGAGAGAAAGAGAGAAAGATTAGTTCCCGAGCTCACCAGGGTGGCAGGAGCCTTCACCTTGTGGCATGCCCTGCAACCTGGAGGCCACGGGCACCCAGCACACCCTCCCTGATTGTTGGTGTGAGCTTCCAGAGCTACTCACTACAGCAGCCATGCTGCTTATAGGTGGCCATGAGGACAGAAAGGGCACCTCAGACACCATCACTCACAGCCAGGAAGGAGGCCGGTGTCCTACAGGGTTGCAGTGTGGCCGTATAAGGTAAAAAGGTAAGGAGGCTGGGAGATGGCTCAACAGGCAAATCTGCCACACGAGGCTGATGGCCAGAGTTGGATCCCAGACCCATGTAAAGGCAGGACTCCGACCCCCACACAAACATCATACACGCAATAAAGCTTTGAAAGAAAGGGTAAAGGAAGTTGGTGGCAGCAAAGAGTGCAGCAGCTGCTTCCTGTGCTCACCTTGATGGCCTGCCCAAAGAAGCCCTTCCCCAGGACCTCCCCGTGGATCAGGTCACAGGGCCGGAAGATCTGCTGTGAGTAGCTGCTGGAGCAGCGGAGGGATTCTGAGCGGCTGATGTCTCGGCTGAGGAGCAGGGGCTCCTTGGGGGAGCTGGGGCCAGGAGACTTGGAGATGCTGTTACTGCGCCTGAGGATGAGGGAAGGGTGAGAGCAGGCAACACAGCACCAGGAGGCTCGGGGACACCTGGTCATTCCAGCGGCTGTAATTTGGATGGTATCTCTGGGGGAGGGGGTTCTAACTCAGACAGATGTGCTATTTGGGGCTGCAGACAATATTAATCATAGCAAAAATGCATTAAAAGCGGAACATCAGGAGACTAGAAGTGAATCTCAGTGGGGAAGTGTCTGCCCAGCATGTGAGCCACCATGGATTCCACCCTGCACTGAGAAGTGCAGGGAAGCAGCCGGGGTCGATGGACTGAGGACTTCATATACAGGATGATTAGCGTCTACTAGCTCATGGTGCTCCAGACATAACAGCACTGCACACAGCAATCCACTCCCTCAGGATCTCAGTTTCCAGTCCCACGGCTGCTTGATTCAAGGTACCATACAGTGACAGATGCCTCCAACCACAAAAGGGGCAAATGGCATCTTAGGTCCAATTTTGAATAAATCTGTACTGGCCTATATCGCTTACGTTTTAAGATAATAAACAGGCATGGTTTTTATAGCAATAAAGCTATTGTGTTTACATTCACAAAAGCATCCAGTTACTTACATACTGTTAGTGACTGTTATTTTGACTTACTGAAGAAAAAAGCTGACCCTCTGTCCTGTGCTGCTGCCTTGCTTGCCCAGAACACACACAAAGTGAACTGCCCTTTCTGAATAGAGGCTCTTCAAGTTATGTGAGCAGATCTCTAGTCACCCATATCTTCCCTTTTCCAGCCCGTCTACCCTTTGGTACCTTCCTTGCCTCTAACGCAGTCATGCTGGCCAAGGCTGAGAGGCAGTCAGGAACGATCTGTGGGGGGTCCTGTTAGAAGCCAGACACAAGGGCCTGACTGATTCAGCCCATTGGAGCCAGGGAGTGGAGAAGCATCTGGTTCCTAGTTCTGACAGTATGTGACATTAGGAGTGCTGAACCTGGCACTGAACAATCTTGTGTCCTTTGCTATATATAACTCTTACAGAACCCCACATCATAGATGCAGAAACAGGGAACAGAGTACGAGAGGAAATGAATGTTACAGATATTTCTGCCTGAGAACATGGGGACCTGTTTCCAGTCCTGTAAGCAGCCTACTCAGGGCTCACGCACAAGGTAGCTGATGCCCTCCACAGGCTTTCCAGGCTTTGGGTTTGGGGATGTTTGTCCCGAGTCTTTTTTTTTTTTGGTTTTTCGAGACAGGGTTTCTCTGTGTAGCCCTGGCTGTCCTGGAACTCACTCTGTAGACCAGGCTGGCCTCGAACTCAGAAATCCACCTGCCTCTGCCTCCCAAGTGCTGGGATTAAAGGCGTGTGCCACCACCGCCCGGCATCCCCTGAGTCTTAAAACACTGTTTGATTGGGCACAGCAGTGCCCTTAACCCAGCACACAGAGACACAGAGAGGCAGGCAAACTCTGTGAGTTTAAGGCTAACCTGGTGTGGTTTGAATGCTTGGCCTAGGGAGTGGCACTATTAGGAGGTGTGGCCTTGTTGGAGTAGGCGTGTCACTGTGGGGGTGGGCTTTGAGACCCTCATCTAAGCTGCCTGGAAGACAGTAGTGTTTTCCTGTTTGCCTTTGGAACAAGATGTAGAACTTTGGGGCTCCTCCAGCCCTATTCCTGCCTGGACGATGTCATGCTCCCACCTTGATAATGATCTGGACCTGTAAGCTACCCCCTCGTTAAATGTTGTCCTCATAAGACTTGCCTTGGTCATGGTATCTCTTTAGCGCAATGGAACCCTAACTAAGACACCTATTCTATATAGTCCCAGGACAGCCAGGGTACATAGTAAGATCTTGTCACAAAAACAACAAAAACCAACCCCCAAAATGCCACACTTCCCTTTTATCCGTATATCCTTTCCCCTCTTCTTTTTAAGACAGGGTTTCTCTGTGTATCCCTGGCTGTCCTGGAACTCACTGTGTAGATGAGGCTGGTCTTGAACTCAGAGATCCGCCTGCCTCTGTTGAGATTAAAGGTGTGTGCCACCACTGCCTGGCATCTGTCCATCAATTTCTTTACCAATTTTTTTTGTATACTTACTTGGCCCTGTTTGTTTCCAGCCCCACATTTCCTCCATGATGGATTTTAAAGATTGTTGGCATTACAATTTCCCATCTAGCTCAAGTTTAATGGACAGAGCCCAATCTTCTGTTTTGGTGTGTGTTTATGTGCACCTGTGCACGTTGTTAGAGAGGGGGAGACAGAATATGTATGTGTGGACCAGGGCGGTGGTGGCGCATGCCTTTAATCCCAGCACTTGGGAGGCAGAGGCAGGTGGATTTCTGAGTTCGAGGCCAGCCTGGTCTACAGAGTGAGTTCCAGGACACCCAGGGCTACACAGAGAAACCCTGTCTCGAAAAAACCAAAAAAAAAAAAAAAAAAAACAGAATATGTATGTGTGTACAGATGTGTGCATGTGCGCTTGTGTACACACACAGAGGCCAGTGGAAATCAGGTTCTCTGCCACTTTCTACCTTATTCCCTTTAGAGATCTCTCCCTAAACCTGGAGCTAGGCTGGCAGCCAGCAAGTACCACTAATCCTCCTGTCTCCACTCCCCACCGTGCTGGGTTAGAGGAACTGTATAGCCTTGCCTGACATTTTACATGGGTACTAGGGATCCAAGTTATCCTGTTTGCTTAGCAAGTAGTCTGACTACATCCCCAGCCTGATCCTCTCTGTTCTGTCCAGTCTGGCCTTGAACTCATGGCAATCATCCTGCCCCAGCCTCCTGAGTGTTGAGATTGTGGATATTGAGATTGAGATTGAGCAATGCTTTTTAAAACTTTTTTTTTTTTGAGTGTCACTAGGTAACTGTAACTAGCTCAAACTCATGATACTCCTGCCTCAGCCTTGCACATGCTGGGATTACAGAAATGTGCTACCACATCAAGATTCTGACTCTGTGGTTTCTAAGGAAACCTGGTAGACACCTGTTTCTATACAGAAATCTATGAACTGTGAGTCCTACACGTAGCTGGGTCAGCTCAAGTCTCATATCCTGACCCTGGGCTGCTGGTTTCCTAAGGCTGCTGGCCTCCAAAAGCCAATATAGCCTCTGAGGGATAGACAAGGAACAAGACAGAGGGGACAGAGCAGCACCTTAGAGAACGTCTCCTCAGTGTCCCCTCCTGATTCTCCTTGGTGTCCAAGGCACTGAGCATGAGAGTGTGTCCAGTAGTCTGCATGTGGGGAGAAAGCCGGGTATCTAGCCGTAACTGGTCCAGGCGCTGGGGGACAGGGTCATGTTCAATCAGCAGCTGAAGTGTTTGGCTTGTCTGGTTAATCGCATCCTCCACCTGTGGCCAACAGCAAGGTAAGGTCGGTTTCCACAAGCTGTCCTACCTGAAGCTACCTACTGCCCACCCCAGTCTAAGCACAGTGTACCAAACATTTAATTTGCCTAGAGGTAGTAGCCTCTGGCTGCCAGAGGTCATTCAATGCTTCTGTCTGGCACCCTGTCACCTCCCTGTCAGCCCATCTCTTCTGCCCTGGAAATCTGTTAGGTTGGCCCAGAAAGCCACTGCTTGTCACAGGCTCAGTGCTAAGACTGTCTGGTATGGGAAAAAGTAAAGGCCATAGCCAGATCTTCCAGGGGCCTGTTCTGTGCACCAGGCCCACAGAGACTGGACACATACTGTACCTCCTCTACTCGGAGAGTGCGGACGGGCAGTCCCATTGATCTCCAAGATGCGGTCCCCAGGGTGGATAGCATTTCGGTTATTGGGACTGATGTGCATCCGGTTGACCCTAAAGATGGACAAGAGTTAAGGCAAGATTAAAGCATTCTAAAAACTTGTACTCACTTGCTCACCAAGTACTCAGCCCCCAGTGGCCACACGCTCGAGGCCACCTACACCAAAATGTAGTACCCACCCCAGAATGACTCCTCTCAGGGAAGGGCACTGTCACTGACCTATTGACCTAAGCCAGAAACCTGGACATTGTCCCCATTTGGAGTTCCCTAAAATCCCTCCCCTTTTCCCCTCAACCCCCACCCACTTCTGAGAATCCTGCCTTCTCTCCATCACCATAGTTACCAACATCTCTCTCCTGGATCACCCTAGGAGCCTCCTAACAGGTCTACGTCTCTGGGCCTTTCCTCTCTCCTGTCTAACCTCCATACCAGTGGTCCTTACACACGCCAATCTGGTTATATTATCTTGATGCTGAAAGCCCTTAATAGACCTCCTGGACTTTCACAGTCAGCTCCTCCATATTAACAGACACTTGGGCTACTCTTTCAACATACACTAAACAATCAGACACTCACCTCTAGAGATATCTGGTCTCTCTCTGCCCTGAACACAATTTCCCCTCCTTTTTATCTAATGACGTCACAGAATACATCTCGACTCCTCCTGAATTCTTACTCCTAGTAACCTCTCGCTTGCACTGTAAGATTCAGCCTCGCAGTATTTACAGAGCTCTCTCTCCCTCTCTCCATCAGCCATCATAAAGTGAGTAGTTTTGCCACATGCTTGCTCCCTGCCACGATGCTCTGTCTTAACACAGACCCGGGGGAAAATGAAGCCTGGTACTACATGGACATACCTCATCTTTGGATGAGACCCAAGGTAGGATCTTACCCTTTTGGGGGCCTATTTTCTTCATTCTCCATTCATAAATGCAACCAATAAAACAATAACTAACTTCCTATTAATGGCAGGTCTTTGTATACAGTACTGAACAAGACAAAGGGAGGTTCTTCTGGAGTTTATGTTGGAGTGGTGTCTTCGGGTTTCTATTGTTGTGAGGAGACCCCATGACCACATCAATTCTTACAAAGAAAAACATTTAAGTGGGGCTGGCTTATAGTTCAGAGGTTTATTAGTTCATTATTGTCGTGACAGGAAGCATGGCAGCACACAGGCAGACATGGCGCTAGGGAGGGGTAGCTGAGAGTCCCACATCTGGATCTGCAAGCAGCAAGGAGAGAGCGACACTAGGCCTGGCTTGAGCTTCTGAAACCTCAAAGCCACCCTCAGTGACACACTTCCTCCAGCAGGGCCACACCTCCTAATGCCACATCCTAAGCATTCAAATATATTCAATATGTATTCAAATATACGAGCCTCTGTCATCAATCTAGTCAAACCACCACAGGTGGGGAGGACAGATGACAATCAAGCCGATAGGCATTCATCAGCCAGATAATTTCCGGGAGCAGACATGAAACCTGACACCTGAAAAGTCGGGAAGGCAGCCTGAAGTCGGAAGCAACTTGGGCAGAAGGAGCACGAAGAGCCAAGGTCAGCAGGAAGACGACGGTGAGGACAGAGGAAGCTCTGGGAGGATTACCTGTGGCTCTGACCATGAGCCTCTGTTGCAAGGCTCTCAAAGCACTTACTCTTTCACTTGCACGGTGGTGGCATAGTTAGAAGAGGCGCTTTCCACAGACACGGAGAAGCCGCGTCTGCTCTCGGTGGTGGCAGGCATGGAGATGAGGGTGACAGAGTAGGGCAGCTGGTCCTGGACAGACTCTGTAGACAGCCTTTCAAACATGGGTGCCAGCACCACCTCGTTGTGGCACTTCCCGCTGGGGAGAGGGGCACAAAGGGAGGTGAGACCCTGCAGGCCTACCTGGAAGCCCTCCAGCACCACCCTATCTCGTGGAGCAGCAACCCCCGTCTCACCACAACTGTCTTTGCTACAAGTCTTGATGGCTTTCCAAAAGGAGTAGTCTAGGACTTGGGTGACAAGCTGGGACAGCAGCAGAGAGAATACTGAGAAGAACCCTGTCCTGGAGGTAGGATGGACTGGGTTTTCTTGCTCTGCCTGACTCACAGTAAGAACCTTGTTCTAGACTCTTCTCTCTGCCCTCAGTTGCCTTTTTCTGTTAATCAAGACAGCTGGATAGGGGGATGTAGGTCAACTCTGCAGTCTTTCCTTAGTGAGAAGCTGCCCCTAAGAGGGCACTTCCCGGCCATTTTCTCCCTCTGGAGGACTATGGGCCAGGGTGATGCTGTCTGGCAGCCCTCCTAGGACACCACCCCAATTGCCTTCACCCAATTCACACTGCTCCTGAAGGACACACAGGGCACCTCTTACCAGTAGAGGGTAGCATGCTGCACCAGGGCGTATGCATCCCCATCCTCAATGATAACCTTGCAACTCATGCAGGCAAAGCACTCTGGATGGTACTTAAACTCCCCAGCCACCTTGAGCAGACAGAAACACCATGGGGGGAAGGAGGAGTTACCGCTTTTGTTAGAGTGACAGGACTAATGGCCGGTGAGCGGAGCCCATCAGGGATGTGCTGACGCCGGCCACCAAAATTTACTCTTTCCAAGTACAAAGCTGCAGATCCTGGTCAAATTCCAGCCTTTTAGTCCCTGCCCTAGAGCTTCCGTGGAAGTGACAGAGAGATGTCTCCTGCCATTTCTAACACCACGGAAAACTGTTGGCCTCAGTCATAAGAACATGTCTCCACAGTAGTGACTCCTACCTTGGAGGCTCACCGTTCCTCCAACACAGGGCTAGCCAGTCTGTTCATGTTTGAATCCCATTGTATACACAGGCAGCAGAGCCTGTCTCTGCCAGCCCATTCTGGTTCCTGCCACCCGATTCTCTGATCAAGACCTAGGTACATCCTCCTCTCAACCGTCACACTGTCCTTTAGGTTTCATCTCACTGCACTGTTCTCCGTCTACCCACCCACACCCACTGTGTCCTTGAGGGTATAACAGACACCATACTGCCACTCTGTCAGGTGCTGTATGAACTCACTGGAGGAGCTGGCTCTGGAAGCAGGGCTGCCCGCTCCCATTTTAGACCTAAGCATGTTTGCCTCAAAGTGTCTTCCAAGAGCCCTTGCCTGGGGGTGGGCTTGCTCCCCTCGCTCTGACAGGAAGATTATATTGACAACACGGCCCAAGAAGAAAACACCATGTCCTTAAGAACAGGAGGGGAAATCACTTCACAGAGGTCACCACTGTTTATGTCACGATTGTAAAAGTGCCCACAGTAGAGTTTTTATAGAGGTTGAAAGTTCAGCCATTGATGTATATCCACAGAAAGAAAGCTCTGTCAGTGACGCGGTCTCAATTTTCTGTCAGTTTCTGCTGGATGTTGTAAGCACCTGGCTTGATGTTCCCTTCTTTTACTTGGAAGCTTCACCTAGGCCTCTCTCATTCAGGAACTGCAGCTGGCTTCCTCAGCTGGGGTTCTGCTGGGTTTTTTGTGAGCCTCTGATCTGATGAGGCTGTTCCGGTGTCTGCCTGATATGATGGTGTTTGCTGTGAATGTGCTGCATCCTGCTAGCTGCTACACTACTCCTACATCTACTGTTGCTTGCCATGTACATAATAAACTCACTCCACTAGGAACCAAAATCACAGCTATCACAGGTTGTCCTCTGGGCCACACAAAACAGACGCAGGGCCAGACCTGTCTTTAGGAAGGGCTCAGTAGACTCCTACAGTTGAATGAATTGATAAAGGATGCCATCTTCCTGATGAAAATACCACATGATGACTGACCATGGGGACCTGGAAGGGTTATCGGTGGACTGTGAGGGGTAGAAGGGTAGCTCACCATGGCCGGCCCTGTCATCAGCAGGAGCACCCATGGCAGAATTCTCCAAACTTGGCCCAGTAGTCCTTGTGGCAGTACAGCTTCCCATCCTTCTCATAGTACCAGTTGGTGAGGGATTCCTGGCACTCGGAACACCTGCAAGGCCAGAACGAAACGCTATTGGATCACTAGAGCCGCACGGGTGGTTCTTGGCTCCCAGTTTAACGACAAACTGGGCAGTCCCTCTTCTTCCAAAGACAGGATGGAGCAAACCCACAGCTTAGTGGTCTCCCAAGGAAAACTGCTTCTGAGCTAAAAAGCCTCCAGAAACCAGCTGTGCTGTGCTGCCTGCCTCTGGGAGCAGGGCTTTGAGTACTGGAGGCAACTGGGAAGCCCCGAAGACCCAAGAAACCCCTCCCCCAGAAAATGCACATATAACTTATGTGTGAGGTGTGCAGGTATCCCTTAAGTTCATGTTTCAAGGACCAAAAAAAAAAAAAAAAAAACAACCCTCAATCAGCCCACTTCAAAACCAAGTCACCACAGCATTGTGAAGCTGTTCTTTTTGTTGTGGGTGTGTGTGTGTGTGTGTGTGTGTGTTTCAAGACAAGGTTTCTCTGTATAGCCCTGGCTGTCCTGGAACTCACTCTGTAGATCAGGCTGGCCTCGAACTCAGAAATCCACCTGCCTCTGCCTCCCAAGTGCTGGGATTAAAGGCGTGCGCCACCACTGCCCACTGTGAAAGTGTTCTTGAGGAGGGAAAATAAAAAACAAAACAAAAAAGCTACGTATAGAGAAGTTCCTCACCAGGCTCGGCATTGAGAACATGCACTGCTTTCACAGAGGACTTCAATTCCCAGCATCCAATACTCTAATGGCACCTGCACTCACAGGCACATACACACACACAGATAAACACTGTACAAACTGAAGACACATCCTCTCCAGCACTGTACTCATAGGTAATACCTACATACAGATAAACACTGTACAAACTGAAGACAACACCCTTCCCAAGGTATGGTAAGAGGGAAGTTTTTATTATGGATATGAGGGAGAGCATAGTCAGAGGCTTCTGAGGGAGACAAAGCAGACTGTACAGGGCGCAAGAAGAGAGAGATGAGATAGAGATAAAGGTAGAGATAGAGAGTGCGTTCATAGCTCAAATGGCAGGGTTAAATAAGCTAGGGGTGGGAAGCCATGAGCGGAGATGGTTAGGGTAGGGTGGGTGAGAAGACTTGAGAAGACCCAAGGTGGCTGTGATAACTGCATGGCCTGGAGGCCAGCGTGCGCTCTGCTATGCTATAGGCACCACAGTGAGCCATTTGTTTCCACTTTCTTTTGGATCTGACATGTATACATTAAATATTTTAAAAACAAGTAAAATTTTTTTAAGATTTATTTATTTATTTTGATTTTTCGACACAGGGTTTCTCTGTGTAGCCCTGGCTGTCCTCGAACTCAGAAATCCGCCTGTCCTCTGCCTCCCAAGTGCTGGGATTAAAGGCATGCACCACCACAGCCCGGCTAAGATTTATTGTTTTTTATGTTTATTGGTGCTTTGTCTACATGTATGTCTGTGTGAGGGCATCAGATTCCCTAGAGCTGAGTTACAGACAGGTATGTGCTGCCATGTGGGTGCTGGGAACTGAACTCAGGTGCTCTAGAAGAGCAACAAGTGTTTTTAACCACTGAGCCAGCTCTCCAGCCCTAATAAAACAAAATCTTAAAATAATAATAATAATAAAAAAGTACATAAGGCAAATTCAGCATGTGGGTATGGTGGTTTGGATAAGCATGGCCCCTATAGGCTCATACGTTTGAAAACCTTAGTCCACTAGACTAGGTAGCTGTTTGAAAGATTAAAGGGTTAGGAGGTATGCCCTTGTGGAGGAAATGTGTCACTGGAGGTGGACCTTTGAGGTTTTAAAAGCACCAAGTCAGCCGGGCGGTGGTGGTGCATGCCTTTAATCCAGCACAAGCATATATCCACATGGTTTTATGAGGGGCTCAGATGGCGCATGGAGCTTCATGGCTAGGCAAGCACTCTATCAACTGGTTTACAGCACCAGCTCAGCAGAGACACAAGAGTAATTATTACTGGGTTCATATATATGATGTGTATGGGCATGTTTGTGTGCATGTGTGCGTGCCTATGAGCTGGTCAGAGGACAGTTCTGTGGAGATAGTTACCTCCTTCCAAACCTTTACGTGTGTCAGGGATTGAAATCTGGTCAGGAGGTCTTTGCTCACTGAGTCACCATTCAGGCCCCAGCATTGGGTGTTTTGTTTGTTTTTAAAGTTAGTTTTCATAGAGGATGGTAGCACATTCCTTTAATCCCAGCACTTGGGAGACTGAGGCAGGAGGATCTCTGTGAGTTTGAGGTCTATCTCCTCTATATTATGAGTTCTAGGACAGCCACATAGTGAGGTTTTGATAAACAAACAAACATTCATTCCTTTTCGTTCTTTGTTTCTCCTTTCTCTGAGACAAGCTCACACACAGCGAAAGGTAGGCCTCGGGAGTACCTGCAGCCCCACCTGTAGCCCCAGGCAGACTCCAACTTCTGATCCTCCTGCCTCTGCACTGTGATAACAGCTTGACTGTTGTTCACAGTTTCCCTCTCTCCTTTGTTGAGAGCCCTCTATCATTCCTAACTAGGTTGATCAAGCTGGCCTCAAACTACTAGGCAGGATTTGAAATGTCTATTTAATTGGAGTTGTAAATACCAAAATAGGATGCACACACACAATTTTTAATTTTGTACCATTAGCCAGAGTTGTTCTCCTCCCTCCCTCTCCTCTCCAATGTAAGGTTTTCCTATAGTTTATTATATTATACTACTGTTTTCATTTAAGTCAGCACCATAGTATAAACAGCTTTTTTATTTTAAAAGACTATTTTATGTGTTTGACTGTTTGCTTTCATGTGCCTGGTGCCCGTGGAGGTGAGAAGGACCTCCTGGAGGGAGACAGCCAGTGCTGAGCAGCCAGGTGGCACTGGGAACTGAAACCAGTTCCTCGACTGGAGTGCTCAGAACTGCTGAGCCATCATCCCAGCCCTGACAAGGACAAGAGCTTAAAAAAGAAAAGAAAAGAAACCTTTTAGTGTGATTTCTACTGATATGTGAGCTGCATAATAATGTTCATAATAACAGATACGGTTTCTATTGAGTTTACAAAAGTCAGGGGGAAAGTGAGTGGGGCTTGAGAAAGTCTATAAAGACACAATAATCCAATAAATACCTCAACCCTGGATTCAACTTTAGACTGAAAATAGAAATTGCTATGAACAACAATTGTGGTAACAATTGATCAAATTTTAACTTAGATTACAATTTGATTATAAAATTTGTTACCCTACCCTCAACCCCCTTGTTTTTTTTCATGACAAGGTTTCCCTATGTAACCTTGGCTATCCTGGCTTGGTAGACCAGGCTGGCCTCACAGATTGGCCTGCTTCTGCCTCCCAAGTACTGCATTAAAGGTGTCCACGCCTGGTGAAATTTGTTATTCCTCTTAGTCTTAAGAGTAACAGTTGTCACTTTGTTGGAGATTTCCACTTTTTAATCAGTTTATGTGTATTGTCAACCTGTGGGAACAGGCGGCCACTATCTCCTCTCTAAGCCTACCCAGCACACATAGCCACTGTCTCCTTTCTAAGCTTGCCCAGCACACACAGCCAATGAACCTCGTTCCTTTTAGCCAGACTCCTTTTTATTGAGATAGGCCTTACTATTGTTGCCCAGCCAGGGTTGGGGCTCAAGAAATCTTTGTGCATAACCTCTCAGACAGCAGGAACTGTAGGCCTCTATACCTGTTCAGGTAGACTGCCTACTGTAATCTAATCGGCAAAGGCTTTTGTCTGAACCACACTGGCTACGGTTTTGCTTCTCAGGTCACACAGGGAAGCCCTCCACAGGGCTCCTAGTCGGCCACTTAATAATTATGTCTGGGTAAGTATCTAATATACTTTACTTCTCTGATCAATTCATCATCTGTAAATAGATTGCTGTGAAAATTAATGAGACAGTATGTATAAAATGTACAGCCAGCTTATATAAAAGGCTCAGTGCAGCTGGGATACAATATTAACTGCAATTAAAGGTAGCTCGTGTGTCATTGGATAGTCACTGTACTAGTTAGGTAGCTTTCAACAACTTTTGTTTATTTTTATTGAGTCAGCCTTTCTATGTACTCCTGGCTGTCCTATAACTCACTCTGTAGACCAGGCTGGCCTTCCAACTCAGAGATCTTCCTGCCTCTGCCTCCTGAGTGTGTGCCACCATGCCAGGCCTTGTTATTGTTTGTTTGTTAGTTTTGAGATCGAGGTTCACTCTGTAGGGCAGGCTAGTTCTGAGCTCACAGCAATCCTCCTGCCTCAACTTCTCACTATACCCATGTTCTCTTAGGAGCTTTTTGAGGCAGGGTCTTTCTATAGCCCTGGCTGGCCAGTAACTCAAAGATCTGGTATTATGGCATTCACCTGCCTGGCTTTCTCAGAAGCCTGGTTAATAAGATATAGTTACCCAGCATCCCACAATAAACAGCCAATGTCAGGGTCCTGCTCCACGGTCTAGCAGGACAGAGACTATTGCATGAAACCACAACTGGTTAAAATGCAGGATTCCGCAGCCCAGTCTCAGCTGATGCATCTACAACCTGACTCCTGCACTTAAGGCTCAGGGATCACTGCCCAGCCTTGGACAGAAAGACTGGAGGGTCTAGAGGAGCACAGGAAGCTTGATGTGCAATTGTGTCCTGTCCCTAGAAATGTCAGAGAAGCTATACCCATGAAGACTCACCAACACGCTGCCTAAACAAGAACTGCACCAATATGGAGAGAAGAAAGCTCACAGGGCTTCAACCCTAGACAAAGAACCCTAGACGACTATGAAATGCCGAAAGTGGGAGAAATGGTCTCCCCTCGTTGGCTATCCAATACCAAATGGCCAGCTCTGAAGACCTATATATAACAAGTAACATTGTAACATTATACAGACTGAGCAGGTTCTATTTTTATATTTAGAGAAAAAAATCTATCAATAATTAAAAGAAAAAGAGGCTATGAATTTGAGAGAGGAAGGTGGAACATGGGAAAGGTTAGAAGAAATGAGGAAATGATGTAACTATATTATAATTTTAAAAAAATTTAAAAATTTTATAATTTTAAAAAGGTAGTCCAGGACAGCCAAGGCTAGAGAGGGGGGGGACAGAAAGAATGCACCCCTGTCTTAAAAAATACCAGTGGCACACCCCTTTAATCCTAGCACTCAGTAGGCAAAAGCAGGCAGATCTCTGTGAGTTTGAGGCTAGCCTGGTCTATGGAGCAGGTTCCAGGACAGCCAGGGCTACACAAAGAAATCCTGTCTCAAAAAAACTATGAATAAATAAATACATTAATAGAGGATCAAATGAGTTTAATGTATGTATGCAAAAGCATTTCACAATGAAGGACAACATTGTATTAACTTGCTAGGCAGTGCAGAGATGTGAGACAGATATAAGGTGCCCCTATATCAACTCCTAGACCAAACCGAATCACACAGGGTGAGAGGCCGCCCAGGGCTGATGTTCCTAAGTGCAGTGCTTACATGGGAATTTTGCCACCTGCCCGATCTTTGTTTCTCATTTGTGAACTGGTAACATGGTCACAGGCACTTGGGGGTGCTGTGCTGGTTCAGTGGTTCTGAGTGACTGTGGGGCTTCTAGCTGGGAGCTGACACTCGAAGTGAGGCTCCCTTCTTGCCTCCCGCCTCCTGACTTAATGCTCTTGGGTAAGTTTTCTTCTCTTCAGACTATGAGGTCCTTGAAAAGTAGAGGCAGGATCTTATTTCCTCTTGGCACACCAGTATCCAAGCCTAGGGCTACGCAGGAAGGCCTTCAGTGAATGCTTTCAAACTGAAAATGGGGCATGGGTGTGGAGAACCATAAGCCAAGGTGGGAGCACAAGGATTCTCTGTCATGAGGACCTATCTTTTTCCAGTCTGCTGTAGTAGAAGCCAGTGCAGGCATATCTGTACCCAACTGCAGGCCCGGGCTCTCTTACACCCTCACAATGGTATGTGCGCCACCTCAGGCCATAGAAGCACCAGAACACACCCTCCTTTCTACTGCCAATATCCTGCTTTTGTTCACTGCAAGGAGCCCTCACCAGGCAAGGGAACAGGCAGAGAAACAAGCAGAGGCATGCAGGAGACAGCCACAGCAGCCTGCCGATTCACACACCTGGCTGGAGAGCGGCAGCAGCAGTGCACACGGATGTGCTACGGAATGCCTGTGTAGAGTACAGCCAGATGCATACCCTGCTACAGGTGCCTCTGCATACAGCACGGTCAGTAGCTGACAGAACCCGCTATAGGTCCCTTAAGCTCTGTTTTTGCCAATAAACACAACAGGCATCTCAGGCCACTGGAGAATTTAAAGTGCTAACCTAGGTATTACCAACATCTGTTGATAATTGTCCATGCAAGTGATGGAGCTGGGACCTGAATCTTTGTGTACCTGGAGAGGAAGCTGTCTCCATCGAAGCGGACCTCAGAGGCACAGCATGTCTTAACTGCCAGGCTACGGGATCCTTGTCTCTGACAATGAGGAGACTGGAACCATGACAGCTCATATTGAGTGTTAACCCTTCATGATGCTTCTCCTTCAGATCAAATAGTTAATGTAACTAGTACCAGTAGCTCTCTATCCATTTACCCAGTGTTCTCCAGCGGTGACTGTTAAAGAATCTAAATCCACTGTGGAAGTAAGGTACCATTTAAAAATGTCCCACTTCAGATTCTTGGAAGCTATGGCTTTTTTTTTTTCTCCAGTTTTCCATTTTTGAAAGCTTTAAGTGAAAGTCACATCTTCCCCGACTGCAGACCCCAAAGCACCCAGCTAGGAGGCAGTAGTAGTGGGTCAGACACCAGGGCTCATGTGCAGCTCCTTGGCTCCTGAGGATCCAGGGTATAGAGCTAAAACCTCAGAGAGTCACACAGAAGGCCACATACAAAAGCTGTACCTAAAGCCAGCATTTGACCAGTTCTCCCGAGACACTGCAGGTGACCTGGCAAAGAAAGGGAGAGCGTGTTCACTCTCAGACCTCCATCTGCAGAGAGCATATCAGTCATCGGCTGTGAAGATGACAGCCGGTGAAAAGCCCCGTGGATGCCCACAGCAGGTAACCAGGAAGTGCTCCTTTCCTTTTTTCTCCAGTTTGGGAACAGCAAGGGCCAGTGGAGACTGAGCCTCTTCCTTCCCACGCCCAAGGAATGAGTCTGCTTCATACCTAGAACTAATAAGCAGGCCCCTCAGGAGAAAAGGAAGGCCTTAAAATGAATTTCCTATAGAACGTTAGCAATCAGGACCTTTACCGTGCATCGTAACACGTAAGGACCAAAGGCAAGATGAAGTGAGAGAAGCCAAGGGATACGGGCTCTACCTCTACATACTTCCTAGTTCCTCAGAGCAGTGCTTACAGGTAAGTACTCAACCCCACAGAGTGAGGTTCTGGGGAAGGCTGGGTTGGATGCTCCCTTTAAATCTCAGCAGCTGTGGCTACTACTGTTAGTCTCTTTCTGAGTCTGGGCTAGGCCGAGAAGGAGAAACAGAAGCTACATGGCCTAAGAATTCCATGAAGTGGGGGTTCCAATCGTCCTCCAGGGACCACAAGAGCAGGCACGATAGGGGCTAGAGGCTCAGATCACCACCACACACCCCTCTATTGCTCCTTCCTACACACTCTACGGATTGAAACAGTCTGCCAAATACTGCAATTCGTGTGGAGTATGTTGCTATGCTTTTTTACAAAAATAACCAGACCTGTAATAAGCTTAGCAATAGAGCACATTGATGCAGCTCTGGTAAGTGGGGGCAGGGCAGGGCAGCTGGTTGTTAGTTCATGTAATCTGCGAAGTTCACAGGGGCTTCCTTTATCTGGGGGGGGGGGGGGGGGAGTACCAAAGTGTGTATGCCTCAGAGAGTAGCCAAACAAGTTACAGTTGGGAACCACTCACCTGATCCAAGCCCTTCAGAAGGCTGGAAGGAGGCTGCAAGAGTTACAAAGGTTACTGCTAGGTTGATTGGCAACATGGGCTGCTTTATAACGCAGAGATGTGCTTATTTTCCTCAAGAGATAACGTCCAAACCAAGCTCATCAAACTCATGGTGGACACTAAGGGAAATCCTATAAAAGGAATTCCTTTAAAGGTGAGGAGCACACGTCACTCTCTCGCATGGGAAGATAACTCAGTGACAAGAGTTCCTGTTGATAAAAGCGTGACACCATGGCTCACCAGCACTACACAAAAAGACCACTCCCTGATTTACCTCTTCCGTAGTAAACTTCAATTTAAATTGTTTCCTTATTTGGAGGTACCTGAGATTACACCTTACCGATCACACCAGTGGCAGGCAGACAAGACTCTCTGCTGGAGTGGGGCTTGCTAGGCAGAGGGGCGTGGCGTGGAGCACACAGAAATGACATCCTTCACTCCCGGCTCCTCCTCTCCCCATCACATGGCCGCGCCCGATCACGTCCCATGGAATCTGGTTGCGTCACCTTTCTTGTAACCACAGCCCTAGAGCTCTTACGTCTTACAGACTTTACTCCTTCAGAGGCCTGAGGGTCAAGGACTTAACTTGTTTGACAGAGTCCAGGAAGGGCTCTGGTTCAGGAGCCCACAAACTCTAATCCCTGTCACAGAGGAGCACATGACGAAGGAGGGGGCTGATGGGAGGCAGCTTTATGACCAGGTAGTGGGTTAGCCTGGATATTTGGGAAGCAGATCCCCATGTGCTTCAGCGGGAGCTTCAGGAATGTGGCCTCTCCTGTAGCAGAGGGCAGAGGGTCGACTGCAAGTCAGTGCCCTTTGATTCCAGCTGGGCAAACAGAGCCTGGAGAATGGAGGTGAGGTCATCAGGTTTCCCAGAGAGGTTGGCGTAGAACAACACAAAGGATTGTTGGACCTGGGAGGCCCTGGGGATCTGGCTCTCAAAAGTCCATTACCTGCTCTAGCTCCAGAGAAGTGTCATGGCCACACAAATTAAAAGGGGCATACAGTTCCTGCTCGATAAAGGAACAGCCCTTCCCCCAAGATGCCTTCCCAGGATTTAGAGGAACAAGGAAGACCTGAACAAGTCGCTGCCACAACACGTGGCATTCCATTTGGCAGCTGGTTCCCGCATGGTAAAATCTACCTCCTAAACTCGAGAACAACTTCTTTCCTCAAGTTAGACAACAAAAAAAACCCAAAACAACAAAAATCTTCAAGAGGACAGGAAGGAAATCCAACAAGAGGTATGGGAGACGTGTATGGAGGGAGGACAAGAAACTCCACAACAAAAACAAGTCAGCTGAGGGGACCCTGCATGCTGCTGCTGTTGGGACTGGTAGCTTCATCAGTAAAATGGGGCTACACAGTATCTTTGGATGAATAGATGAAAAGTGTCCCCAGGAGGGCTGCTGTAGTCAAGATCCAGGACCCGTCCCCTCTTAGTCTCTACAAGGGCCCTGCCGTTTGCTGAAACCTCATAGTAGCCGCTCTTCTGCCCAGGGAGAGCCACAGGTCGCTATGGCCACAAAGCTGGGTTGGGAAAGCTGGAAGAAAAAGTCAGGCAGGACTACTGGAGAAGGGGAGGCAATCCTCAGAAAAACAGGTTTCTCCCAAGAATAAAAACAAGCCCCACCCCAGGCAGGAATGGCTCCATTCAGAAGGGACCCAGAGGGCCAGAAACCCCCTAGGGAGTTTCTCTTGAAGGTGGGGTGGGGCAGAGAGCAAAGACAGACAGGTCAGAGGAAGAAAGTTTCCACCCTCTCCATGAAAGGCCTTACAGAGAACCCCTACAGATGCACATATCTGGGGGCTGACCCAGAAACTCCACTCCTCAGGGAGCTGAGGAACCCTTCAAAGCTGGGCAAATAAGCCATTAAGAGAACATATATACAGTGCCTACTGTGTACCAGGCTACCCACACCCAGGCCTTGCCAGCTTTTAGTTTGGCAAAACCTGCCCATCCTGCTTGTTGGGACAAATTCCTGGGCAGGCAGCACGGCCTGTAGGTAAGACACGTGAGAGTCACAGAATGGCACCACATTTGTGCTTTCTCCAGACACAGTAACACCAAGGTGTGTTTTGTTAGGAAGAGGAGCCCAGGTACCCCAGAAACTTCCCTCCCCTCCCCGTTTTCATGTGCCCTTTTCCAGGCTGCTTCTGCATAAGCTCTTCTGGTAAAACCAGGACTAAGTGAGGTCAGAAGAGAATGAGGAAGACTTTGGCCTTCCCTCAGGACTAGGAGCGGGGATGAGGGGAAGGTCTGGGAGACCAACTCACCTAAAGGGGTCTCTGGAGGTGAAGTAAGCCGGGACAGACAAGTAACTCCCCATCTTCTTCCCACACCAGATAAACAGGCTCAGCTGCAAACCCGTCTGGGAGTGCCTCAGGCTGGCTGCAGACGGCCACCATGACAGGCGGGTTCCCGGCACCTTGGGTTAGAGCCGGCCGCCCGGTGCTCACCTCTGCCTCCGAAGCAGCAGGAGAGAGAGGATTCCAGGCCCCTGGCTCCTTGGCAGATTCCCGCAGGGGCACATGGCTGGTAGTCTCCTCCCTAGTTCTAGGGAGCTCCGTGGCCCCCCAGGGCTCGTGGAGAAGTACCTCTCTTCCGAGGCTAGAGACACACAGGCATTCTGGGGAAGGGGACGGTGACTAGCTAAAAATGAGATGCTGCTGTCAAGTTAGTCCAGTCCTTCAGTCCCACCCACCCCAATGAGGGAGGGAGGAAGAGGAGGAGCTCGGGCAGAACCGAGGTGTGTGGTTGGAGCAGCTGTTAGGAAACGGGCCTCGCAGCAAGGGGTGGAGCCGGGGCGGGAGCAAGGCTGCAGGCAAGCGCCACAGACAATAACTGGAGCTGGTTGAGCGTCCACTGCACAGCTCAGGGCAGGCAACGCAGGAGGGCCAACACATCAGAGTCCAAATGTCACCAGCCTAAAGAGCTGCCTACAGGGCGCTAACTCTGCCGAGGGGTGAAAAACAGGATGACAGCTTCGGCAGAGCTACATCTACAGGAGCGGGGACCCTCCAGCACAGGAGGCTGCTCCCTAGAAACATCCACAACTCTGGCCGGTTCTCTGTTCTCTTCTGGTGTTGGGACTCTCATTCATCTACTCCCTCTGCCTGGTCTGGGGACAGCCTCAAGAAACTGGTTACTTCCACTCTGGGGGAGGGCTGTGCTGCTGCAGAGGAGAAAACAGGGCCCAGAGTATGAATCTCTGTGTGACTTACATTATAAGCAAACTAATTCCTCTGAGGTGGAATTATCCGCACTTTATATTCTAGGAAAGTGAAGTGTCAAGAGATTAGGTGACTCACTGATGACCAAAAGCCAATCAGTGGCAAGGCTGGGACAGTCAGCATCATACTGTGTCCTTTCACTGGTTCCCATAAGCCATCCACGCATCCCAGAAGGCAGTGCTTCTGGGATGAGTTTCTTCCTCTGTGTCTGTAATAGCTGGAGTTTGTTGTCAGCTTGACACAACTTTGAGCCTCCTGAGAAAGGGAAACCTTTCAATTCAACTGAAGAATTACCTCCATCAGACTGTTCTGTGGCACAGTCTGTGATGAACTGTCTTGATGGGTGATTGATGTGGGAAGAGTCCAGCAGGTGGGGCTGGGCTATATAAGAAAGCAGCAGAGGGCCAACATTTTTAATCCCAGTAGCTGGGAGATCATGGCAGGCAAGTTTCTGTGAATTGGAGGTCAGTGAGAGCTATATAGCAAGATTCTGTTGTGTGTGTGTGTGTGTGTGTGTGACATTTTCTCTGTGTAGCCCTGGCTGCTATCCTGGAACTCAGGAGATCCACCTGTCTCTGTCCCCCAAGAGCTGGGATTAAAGGTGTGCAACCCCCCAACCCCCAGCAAGACCTGTCTTTTTTTTTTTTTAAACAGAAAAAGAAAAGCTAGCAGAAAATGAGCAAGAGCAAGTAGTAAGCGGCTGGCCTGCCTGGTCTCAGCTCCAGGCTCTCTGAGTCCTTCCCTGACTCTCTCAGGGATGGACTCTTACCTGCCAGTGTAAGCTGAAATAAACCCTTCTCAAGTTGCTTTTGGTCATGGCGTTTATCACAGCAATAGAGAAGAAACTATGGTAGTGTCCAATGGTAACCATTCGTCCTAACTAAGACCCGGCAGGTGGAGGAGAGTACAGGCCTAGGCCTCTGGAATGGGAGCGTAGCCAAGAGCCTCGGCTGTGAGCTGACCAAACCAGGTCCTGCATGAAAATCTCCCCCAGTCCAGAGAGGTATACTGGAAAAGACCAGGGACCCCCCCACACACACCTTGATGGACAAGGGGTTGTAACACAGGCTGTTTCCCACCAGGTATACACCAGCCCCCAGAAAAAGGCAGAAGTCACCCGGCAGCTGCTGTCACTGTAAAGTGTGACAGGAAAGTCCACAACAGAAGTGATTCATGGGTTACAAGAGAGTGTTTTCTTTTTTCTTCAGCTGTGCACTAAGACCATGAGTGTGATGAGAAAGTTCGCACTGAGCAGGTGGTATGTCCCAGCCCCTGATCACCACATACTCATTATCATTTTAAAATCGTCTTTGTTCAGTATACATGTTGCACCCACTGAACAGATGTCAAAACCAAGGTTCTGAGGGGGGTTGTTGACACCTAAAAAAAAAACCATCTTGTCAACAGTGAAGATGGATTTCTACCTCAGTAAGAATGCCTCCATAGCAGGGGTCAGAACACTTTCTGTAAAGGGTTAGAGGAAAATATTTTAGGTTCTATAGGTCACATAGACCCTGTCACAGCTACTCAATATTTCAACCCCACAGCATCCTCAGTAAAATAGAAACAAGTAGATCTGGTTATGTTTCAATAAAACTTTATTTGTGGACACTGATATAATTCTCATATGCCATGAAATAGTCTTTGGTTTTCTTATTTGTCTACCCCGTCAGCCATTTAAAACTGTAAAAATTGGGGCTGGAGAGACGGTTCAGTGGTTAAGAGCACTGACTACTCTTCCAGAGGTCCTGAGTTCAATTCCCAACAACCACACGGTGGCTCACAACCATCTGTAATGGAGTCTGAGGCTCTCTTCTGGTGTGTCTGAAGAGAGCAATGGTGTACTCATATACATAAAATAAATTAATATATCATAAAAAAAATTTTAAAAAACTGTAAAAATCGGGCTGGAGAGATGGCTCAGTGGTTAAGAGCACTGGCTGCCCTTCCAAAGATCCTAAGTTCAATTCCCAGCAACCACATGGTGGATCACAACCATCTGTGATGGGATCAATGACTTCTTCTAGTGTGCAAATGTACATGCAGGCAAAGTATTCGTATATATAAATAAATAAATCTTTTTTAAAAATGTAAAAATCAAAGGCAGTATAGCAGAAGCATGAGTGCTGGGTGTGGTAGTCTAGCAGACAGGTGGATCTCTGCTAGTTTGAAGCCAGACTGATGGATCTAGAGAGTTCCAGGCCAGCCAGGCTGCATAGTATAGTAAGAACCTGTCTCTAAAATAAAATAAACATTTTGGCGTCTGTACTGAATGCTGAATTCAGGTCTGTCTATCGATCACTGCAGACAATATACTCCAGCTCCCAAGGCAGGGGGGTGAGCCCTGGGGGGGCATTCAGCCTGCACCTCAATGACATGTAACCCCCACTATTTGGCAGTGCTGTAGCCCCTCACACCCTTGCTTTGCAGAGGAAGGAACTGAGGTACAGAGAGGTGAAATTGCTTACCTGATGTCATCTCACTGAACAAACAAGATGGGAAGCCAGGATTTGAACCTAAGCTAGATGGTATAGGCTGTGCTCTACCATGCTGTACTGGGGAGTGCAGCCTGGGCTTAGAGCCAGACTGTCTGGGTTTGAATGCAACAATGCACTTAAGCCCTTGGCACTGAGTCTGGAACACATTAAGAGTTGATAAATGTTAGCTGTTAATATCATTAAGACTACTGTTCAACTTCTGTGCTAGCTATGTGGCCCTTAGAAAGCTCCTGCCTGTCTGGGCTTTGGGTTAGATCTCTAAATAGCTTCCAGCTTCAACATTTTTCATTCCTATGAGGTGCCGGTGGGCTCCCTGTTGTCCTTGAGTCTCAAGTTGAGACTGAATCTCTGGAGCCAGTCTTGAAGGAATTGGGATCTTGGCTGGAGGCCACTCAAGAACCACAGGAGTCTGAGACACAGTGGAAACGAGGTAACACAGAAGACACTGAGAGGACCGCCACAAGGCTGGACGGGACAGAGCCCAGATGTACTTATGCTGCCCTGTAATTCGATCAGGCAAGGAGGGAACCCCTACTTGAATCTGGAACTAGCATCTCATTGCATCCTTTGATTTCCATCTGATGAATGGAGTGTACTGGAAGAAAAGGCAAGGCCAGGAGTGGGCCAGGGAGCCCCTGAGCATAACTCCTTTTGACATTTCACACAGCTCTGCTGCTTCAGTGGCTTCGGGCAGCAGTGAGTCGGTGTCTAGGAATGCAGGCAGGAGGCTGCTGGCTTTCTCTTCCCACTCTTCATACAAAGGATTTGGTGGGTGGACTAGTAGGGGACTAATAAGAGGATTTCTCAGCGCCGTGTGAGTGCCTCCCCCCAGGAGCCATCTCCCCATGTTCTGAGCTGAAGCGGAAGCCCCCCACCCCAGGTGGAATCTATCTGACCCCCTTGCGGCTGGCTTTCAGGAGGTGCCTTTAAAGGGTTGATCACCAGATGTAGGGAACAGCTACACTCAGCTGGCTACTCAGATATGCCATTCCTTCAGGCCAACTTCAAAGGGTCCAAGCTACTCAGAACCTGGAGGTGGAAAGTCACACTGTGGGTATACAGTCCCCTTCTGCCCCAGGAAAGAGCTGCTCTGACAGGTCCAACAGTCACATATGCCCAAGGCAACTGCAGGGACCCTGGGACTGGAAATTATAGCTGGGATAAAACAGCAAGATGGTGCTAATCTCCAGTACACTTCGAAAGTTGGACACAATTAACCAGAACCAGATGACACTCCAAGGTGCCTGCATTTGGGACAGGTTGGAGAACAGCATTCTGAGACGACAGCCCCAAGTGATCATCCTTGAGAGCAGTGGTGAATGACTGAATCACCCCATCCTCAGCCTGTACGAAAGCTCTGGACAAGTGAGCTGAAGCACGGGACCTGTGTTTGCTGAACAAGGCCCTCTGCTGGTGAGGAGGACTCCGCACAGGGAAAAGTTGCAGCTTGCTGTCTTTCAACCATGCTGGGAACTACTTGAGCATGCCGGAGGAATGGACACCAGAGGACTCCCTGCCTGCTCATCTGCCTCACCTTTGCAGTGGTGCCTCAAGAAGCAGGGACAGGGCAGTGTGTGCTTTCTGCCATTTACACACTGCTTTACCTCCTCAGGATCCCTTAGCACCCCCCTCCTGCCTGCGCGCACACACACACATACACATGCACACTCGCCACACACACCCCAATGCTGTCATCCCACCAAAAGCCTATCGGAGACACTGCACTGGGACCTGAGGCTGCTGCTTTAATTACCCCACCAGAGAGGCTGCTTTGACTGTATCCTGACCCGACCACATCTGGCTTCCCTCAGTTGCTCCCAAACCTCTGCTCTTAGCTCCTTCTACAGCCTCCTATGCTTTCATCTACGTCATGCCTATGTCTTCTCTTCTCTCTCACTCAATTATAATGGAACGCATTCTCTTTTAGGGAGGGCTTCCTTGACATGTTCCCAAGCCCATCACACACAAGCAAGGTTCTGTATCCATGCCTGTCCACCGCCCTATCAAACTACAAGAGGTAGGTGCTAGGTACTAGGTTTTGGCACAACACAAGCCTATCCGTGTGTTCAGCCTAGTGAGGTTGAGCCACCCTCCTGTCCACATAACTCTAGACTCTCACTGTGAGAGACTACAGTCCTAGAGGAGAGATGATAATTAACATTGTTATAGCATTTTTCAGTTCACAAAGGATTTTAGTCCCTCGAATGCAGTAGGGCAGGGCAGGCCAGCTCAGAGATGCCAGGTAAGACATCCAAGTTTACACTGACAGCAAGTATAGGGCTGAGGTAAAAGCATTGTTTGCTGATTTAAAATCTCAAGGCCTTTCCTCTATACAAACCCAATCAAAGATTTGGAAATCCTACCTCTGCAGCACAGGGACTACACTGACAGATGTGCTGTGGTCTTGAAGTCCCTGAGAACTAGAAACATCCACTTCCCCTAGAGCCTAAGCAATCAGCTCCTCTCCCAGCTGTTCGCTACCCAGCCTGTCCATCATCTGCCCAGAACTTTTGAGGAACTTACTGAAAAAAAATCATAAGTTTACTTTTTCTGGAATCTCTTTTCAATCAGCGCCTTCTATTTCTATTTCGATAGTAGATCCTCATCTGGACAGACATGGAAGGAGAGTCATTAGACCTTGGATGTCACCACCACTCTCCGGGTTCTCTAGAGCCATGTCAGCATCACTGTCTCTCCATTTCAGTGCATTAGAATGACTTTCTCATACTAATAATCGGGACACAGCATATAATGGGGTGGTGCTATTGAACATTTTGGGGTTTTCCATTCCTAGTTTCAATTTACAGTCTACCCAGAAGCCAAGCTGTATTCCCTTTTCTAACCATGATAGCTGATTAGTGTGGTGTCTTAGTCAGCCTGGGCAGCATAACTACACTCCATTACCTTGCCCCAAAAGAGGAGTGCTCCAGAAAGTAGTAGGTATTTAGTCCTTTCAGACTAGAAAACACATCAGTTCATGAGACCCACACAGAGGTAAACTGGGTCCTTGCACTCTTATTAATTTCTCACTGTAGACTGGCTACCCCGTTGTTTGTATCGTTTTTGTCAATACAGGGTTTTCTGAGCAGCTGGCTGTCCGGAACTCAGTATGTATTTAGACCAGGTGGCTTTGAACTCAGTAATGTCTGCCTCCGCCTTGAGTGCTGGTTTAAATCCTGTATCACTGTTGCCACCTCCTTTTCCACATGAAGAAGTTGGAGGTTGGGAAGGTTGTTCTGAGTCTCATGAATAAAAACTGGGATCTAACTTGCATGTCTGAAAATCTGGGTTCAACTACTGAAGTTGCTGCAAACAGCTGTTCTGTACTTGCTACTTGGTCATCCTGGATTCCACTGGGAAAGCGAAGATATCCTGGTACCACCTGGCCACACAGCACCAGAGTTTCTAAGGTGAGGAAAGAATCTGAACTTTACTGTTGTCGTTTTGAGACAAGGTCTCTCTGAGTAACCCCGGGCGTCCTGGCACTCACTTTTGTAGAAAAACTTTTAAGTTCAACCAAAGTCGCCCCCTGGGTGCTGGGGTGGGACAAAAGGGTGTGCCTAAAACCCACCCCCCACCCCTTGTGCCCCAAAACCCTGTTTTTTTAAACCAAAAACCTATTTGGCTCTGCCCACACGGGAGACTGAAAACCCTCCCCCCTTTTCTCTTTCCCGGGGCACACCCTTTTCCTTTTTAATTTTCATCTGACAACCCAGTTATAACCAACACAGTTAGAAAATTTTTTCCGCCAAAATGAAAGGGGGGGCCCCCCAAAATACCAGGAAATATTTTCCGTTTTTTTAATTTTCTGGAATTCCCCTTGGTAACTGTCGGGGTTTTTTGAGAACACCCTTAAAAACCTTAAAATGTGGGGTTTGGTAATTCCTTAAAAATTTTTCCTTGAAGGGGGGGAAGGGACCAACAAAGGAATAATTTAAATTAAAAAAAAAATTCCCTTTTTAAACCTCGGCCCCCTTTTTAAAAAAAAAAAAAAGGGGGGGGAAAAAAAAAAAACGGGGGTTTTTTTTTAACTCATTTGAATTAACACCAACATGGGGCCCTCCCCCCCCGGGTTTTCTCCCCAAACCTTTGGGGGGGTTTCCCCCCCTTTTAAAACACAAAAGGGGCCAAAAAAAATTGGGGGTTTCCATTAAAGACGGGGTTTTTTTTTATTTTTTGCCTTTTTAAACCTTTTTTTTGTTTTTCCCAATATTGGCCCGGGGGGAAAAAAATTCCTTGTAGTTTTTTAAAAAATCCCCCCTCGGGGTTTTTTTTTTTCCAGAAAAGGCCCTGTTTTCTGGGTATGGGGGGAAAAATTTTTTAAAGAAAAAAGGCATTCTTGGGTCTCCTTTCTCTTTGCCCCCAAAATAGCCCCCATTGCAATTAAAGGCTTTTGGTTTTAAAAAAGCCGGGAAGGCTCAAGAAAACGGGGGAAAAAAATTTCCCTCAATTTTCCCAAACCAAAAAACGGGTTGCCGGCCCAAATCTAACCAAGGGAAAAAAAGAAAACCCATTTCAGGGGTCCGGGAAAAAAGGCGGGGGTGGACCAGCCAGAACCCCTTCTGACCCCCGAAATTAAAAACGGGGGTTTTTCCCCAGGTAGGATTTTGTCGGGTAAAGGGGGCCTACCAGGGGGAATTTTTGGGGGGGGGGGCATTAGGGGCGGCCTTCTTTGGCCATAAGGTCCCGGTGGGGTGTCCTGGAATTTCGGGGGAAAAAAAGGAAATCGCCGTTTGGGGTGTGGAATTGGGTAATCCGGGCCCAATCATTTGGTTTTTCCCCAAAAAAGGCTTTGGGCGCGTCCTTTTGAACTTTTAAAAGGTTTTGGGTTGGGCCCCCAATTCTCCCTAGTTTCCCCGCCCGAAATTTCATTAGAAATCCCCTCCCCCTTGGTTTCTAAAACCCTCCCCGGGGGAAAAGGCTTCACACAAACCCTCCTTTGGAAAAAGGGGCATACTAGCCTTGTGGGGGGAACTGAAAAAGAAAAAATTAATATCACCCAAGGCCCCCCAGGCTTTGTGGCGGGGAAAGGAGTTTAGATGAGGGGTCCCGGCGTTTTAGTTTTTTTTTTAAACCTTTCCTTTATACATTTCCCGGAACGAACCCGGCCTTCCAAATTAAACCCCCCACCCCTTGGATCCAGGTGGTCAAAAAAGGAAAGTGACCTCCCCCCCTCAGGCTTAGGCCAGGCTTTTCCTTTCCGCCCATATATTCAAAAAAAGCCCCCGGGTTCGTCCTTATAAGGGCGGGGTAAAGAAAGAACCCCCACAATTTTAAAATAAACCCAAAAAGGAAACCAAATCACCCCCTGGGGTTCGGGTTCTAGTTTGCGGGGGGAAGGGGGGGGTCTGACCTTGTCGGGGCCCGGAAAGCCTGTTCCCCCAAACCCTAAAAGCCCCCCGGGTTTTGGGGAAACCCTGAATGGGGGGGGGGGCTTCCTTAAAAAAATACTTTAGACGGGGGGGGGGGGGGGGCGGGGGGGGGGAAAAACCCCCCGAGGGTGGGGGGGGGAAAAGGGGGGGGGAGGGTCCACACCACAAAGGGGAGTTTGGGCCCGAAAAACCCAACCCGGAAAAACAAAAAAGGGGGAATTTATTAAACACAAAAAAAAGGTAGAAAACCCCAGAGGGGGATTTTTAAACGTAAAAGGGTTGGCTAGGCAAATTTTTGGCGGGGAAAAATTAAAGGGGAAATTGGAAGATTAAGAGGGGGGGGGTTTGGGTGGGGGGGGAATTAAAGTCCCTTTTTGGAGGAACCCCAATCACAAAGAACAAAAATTCTCGGGCGCAGAAGGGCGGGGGGGAAGTTTTTATGGTTTTAAGTCCATTTAAAATTTTGGTTTGGGCCAAAATTGGGGGCGGGGCATTTGACTGATTTGGCGTTTAGATATTTTATAAAAAGGGTTTTTAATTGAAATTTGATTAAAAAAGGGGGGCCCCGAAAAAACTACAGGGGAATTGTTTGTGTCATAAGGTTGGCCCCCCAGGGGGATGGGGGGGTAGGGGGGGGCCTATTAAAAAAGGGTTTTGGGGTAGAAATTATTGGTTAAAAAAAAATGGGTGGGGGGAGGGGCTTGGGGGTTTCAAAAATTAATTTTTTTTAATTCCCCGATAAAAGGAGGGAAAGAGGACAGGAGATTTTAAAAAGGTATTTTGGGGTTTTAATTTAAAGTTGGGGGTTAAGGAAATCACGGAAGCCGGGGTTAAACACAAAAACCCCTTTTGAAAAAAAAAAGGGGGGAAAGGGTGGGGGGGATGGTTGGGGGGGTGGGAAAAAGACAAACAATGGGTTTTCAGAATTATGGGTTTAAATATTTGGTTAAAAATAGGGTACCCCTTAAAAAAACCAAGGAAAAACAAGCCTTTTGGGCCCTTGGGTTCAACGACGTTCTTTAAAGGAAGGGTTATTGCTTTCATTTTTTGGGTTTTTTCCCAAATTTCTACAAGGTTTGCAACGGGTGGGTGGTGGGATCCCCTTCTTTCTTATTTTATATTGAGGGGGGTTTTTAAACAGGGGAACGATAAATTTGTTTTTTAAAACCCCCCAAAAAACGGGGGTGGGGTTTTTAGGGCTTTTCCCGGGGAATTTTTTAACCCTATTGGGGGAAAGGATATTTGGGAAGGGAAATTTTTGGAGGGAGGAAGACTTTGGAGGGGTTTTGGGGGTTTTTAAATTTAAGGGGCCTGGTAAGTGTCAAAAATCTTTAGGGGCTTGGTTTCTTAGGGGGATTTTTAATTAATAGGGTTTTTTTTAAAAGAAAAATAATTTTTCCCTTTTTTTTTTAAACTTAAAACCCGAGGTTAAAAAAAAAAGGGGGAAGGGAAAAGGGTTTGACAAAAAGGGGGTTTGGGGTTTTAGGAACTTCAAATTTTTATGGTTGGGAACCTGGGGAAAAATTCCCCGGTTGGGCCCGGGGGTTTGGAAATTTGGTTCAAAAAACCACTTTGGGGGTGGACTTTTTTTTGGTGGCTTACCCAAAATTCCTGTCTACCCCCCAAACTCCCCCACAACTGAAGTCAGTGTGGTCAAAAATCCCTAACAAGGTGGGATTTTGAGCCCCTACGCGGGGGCAGCGTGAGTTTCACAATTAGACCCCCACCCAATTGTGTCCAGAGGCAGGACGCCACTAAATAAAACCTAAGATTTTAAAAACCAGCCGGGGCCATACAGAAAAACCCAAAACTCAAAAAAAAAAAAAAAAAAAAAAAAAAACCCCCAAAGGGCAAATTGGGCTCAAACTGCCATAGAGATCTTTACTTTCCCAAAAAAAAAAGCCCTGCCTAAAAACATAAAAAACCCACTTGCAGCCGGGCTACACCCCGCAACCTGACCCTGACCAGTAAAAGCTTTTCCTGTCCAGGGCCCGTCACTTTGTTTCAATTTCTGGTTTATTTTATTTTCTTTTTTTTAACTTCGTTTTTTTTAATTAAAAGGATCTAAAATAACCCCAGGGGTAAAGCAGCAAAGGGGAAAAAACCCTGAGTTGTTTTGGAAATCCGAGTGGGTGTGTGTTTTTAAAACATGAACATCCATTCAAGGCCAAAGCCTAAACACAAGGGAAACGGCAAAGCCTCACTGCCCTCCTGTCCCCTTCAGTGACTAAAGTAACACCCAATGTCGGGCCTTTTTGTTCTGAGCTAAATTTTTGACAGTGGGGTGTGAAAAAAGGGGCTAAAGGTTCCCCAAAAATTTGTTTTCCCCAAAAAGGGTTTTTCACCCCCTTTGGACCCGCCCCCTAGAGTCTGCTCCTGCTGAGATCACGATACCCACCTCCTTGCCATCTGGTATGTAATAAACCTCCCATCAAAATTTTAAAAACCCAAAACCTTTTTTCCCCTGAAAAAAATAGCTTCTCTGAAAACCCAAATCCATAAACAAAAAAATTCCCGAGCTTCCCCAGGGGTTTTCCTTTTCCAGGACCCATTTACCCGACCCCAGCTTTTCAAAATTTTCGTCTTTTTTTTTCATCCCCTTGATCCCAAAAAATGGTTTTTTAGGCTACAAAAACTTTTGGGAGTTTCCCCCGGGGGGCCCAAACTCCCTGTAAAACGAGATTTTCCCCCCGAGGGTTTTTTGGGGGTTTTTCTTAAAATTTAAAATTTTTTTTTTGTCAACTTGACACCCCCTTTGGGGGAACGGGGGAAAATGGAGCCTCTACTGATAAAAAAATTTTTTATCAAAAAGTCTGTGGAACTCTTTTTGGGCTATTTTAAAGATTGGGGGGCCCCAATTTTTGTGAAAATTGGGACCCCCAAAAGGGTGCTGGGCCTGGTTTTAAAAAAAAAGCCGGGGAAAAGACAGGGGGAAACGACCAGTAACCCCGCACCCCCCCTTGCTCTGGGTTTTCCCCTTTTTCCGCCGGGAAAAGGGTTCCCAAAACCCTAAATCCCCCCTAACGAACGACCACCATGAAATTAAGACGAAATAAAAAACCCCTTTCCCCCCCCCAATTTTTTTTTGGTAAAAATTATTACAATTCAGAATTAGCGGGGCTAGGGCACTTAAAACCCTCCCTCCCCCCCCCGCCTTTTTTCCCCAAAGGGGCCTTTGGGGGCCCCGGGGTTGCTCCTTTTTGGGCCCCGTAGGCCCCCCGGGCCTCTTTCCTTTTTTCCCCCGGGAGGGGATTCCCTTTTTAAAGCAAAGCCCCAAAGGGTTTTTTCCTTTTTCCCGGGGTTTTTACAAACAAAACCAAAAACCCCAAAATGCCCCTTAAAAAAAAATTCCTCCCGGGCCAAAAATTTTTGGGAAACCCGAAAAGGGGGAAAGGGGTGAAAAACCCCGGGAAAACAGAAGGCAGGAAACCCCACGCTTACATCACCCTTGGGAAAAATATTTTTAAGCCCCCGCTTCCTAAGCCAAGGATGGGGTTTTCGGGGAAAAAGAATTTTAAAAGGGGCAAAACCCCCCAAAAAAACCCCCCAAAGGGGCCTTTTTTCCAAAAAGGGGAAACCCCACGGTACAAACAGAGAAAATTTTTACAGAAAAAACTCCCCAAAGGGGCTTAAAGGGGGGAAACATACTGAAATCCCTGGGGGCCGGGGAAACCCTCTGGAAAAAATGCAAAAGTGGGGGGAAAATTAAAAGGGGGGGGAGGGGGGTTTTTTTTATTCCAGGGCCCCGGGGGCAAAAAAATTTCAAGCCTTGCCCCCCCGGGGAAAAAAAAGGGGGGAATTCCCCCCAGAGGCAAAGGGCCCGGCCCTTTTTTTTTGGGGGGGGGGGGAGGACAGTTTTTTGGCCCCATTTTTGGTTTTTTTTAAAACAAAGGGGATTACCTGGGGCCCCGGAAAAGCAAAAGGGGGAAAATTTTACCACTGAGGGTGCATCCCCCCTTTTCCCCAAATTTTAAAAAATTTTTTTTTTTAAAAGTTTTAAAGACACAAACAAAGAATGGTAAGTACCACAAGTAGCATTGGGCCCCAGAGGGCCATTTGGGGGGGGAGAAAAACCCGGAGTTAAACAGTTTCAGTTGCCATGTGGCCCCCCCGGGAAATGAACTCAGGTCCTCTCAAGTGTTCTTTTTAAACCCCCCCCAGGGCCCCTTTTTTTTAGTTCCCAGAAAATTTTTTAAAAAATTTTTTTAAATTTTTTTTTTCTTATTTTTAAGACAAAAGGGTTTTTTTCCCCCGTGAGCCCTGGCTGTCCCTGGAACTTACTTTGGGCCCAAAAGGGGGCCCTTTAAAAACCCCAAAATCTTTTTCCCCCCTGGGCCCCCTGAGTGCTGGGGTTAAAGGGATGAGCCTCAGCCTGGGTACTTTTTTTTTTTAATTTTTGGGGGTTTTTTGGGCATGTGACTAAAGTGCCTAGGAAACACAGGGCAAATCCCCCGGGGCTGGGGTTTTGGGGGGAGTTTTTGGGAAAATTTCCCTTTACCCCGGGTGCTGGAAATCAAACTCAGGGCCCTGCAAGAAAAAATCTTAAAAAACTTTTAAGGGAAACCCCTTTTTCCCCCCCCAAATTTTTTTCCTCACAAAAAACCCCCCCCGCTTGGGGGAACATGTGGGTTTAAGGCAGGAGATGGAGGGGGGACTGAAGGGTGTGCCCGGGGAAAAAATGCCCCCAGGAAAAGCAAGGGGGGAAAAAAAATGGAAAAAAAAAACCCTATGGGGTTTGTAATAAACCCAAAAAAAGAGATTAAAAAACCCCAAAATCGGGGTAAAAAACAGTTCAGGACCGAGGGGTTTAACCCCGCTTTTTTTTAAAAGGGCCCCAAACCCCAGTTCCCCCATCAGGTGTCCCCCCCTTTAAAAAACCAAAATCCAAGGGAAAAATCACCTTCTTCTGGCCTCTGAGGGGCAACCCCACATTGGGGGGAAAACTAATACAGACACAATTTAAAAAAAAAAATTTTAAAAAAAAAAAAAAAAATCCCAAGGGAAGGGAAAAGTGGGGGAAAACCTTTAAAAAACCCCCAAATTGGGAAAAAAGGGGGGGGTTTAAAAAAACTTTTGGGGTTGTTGTCAATTCCCCCTCTGCCGGGTGATTAGTTTTAAAGACAGCCAAAGGGGGGAAAAAAAGAGAAAAAAACCCCCTTTCAAAAAACAAAACCAAAAAAAAAAATCACAAACAAAAAAAAAACAAAACAAAAAAACCCCAAAAAAAAAAAAAAATTTTAAAAAAGGGGGAAAAAAGGGGGGAAGGGGAAAAAAAAAAGAAAGGGGGAGGGAGAGGAAGGGGAAAAAAGGGAAAAAGGGGGGGGAAAAAAGGGGGGGGAAAGGGGGGAAAAAGGGGGGAAAAGGGGAAAATAAGAAACCAAAACAAAAAAAAACTTAAAGGCGGGGAAAAAACATGAGGGGGGCAAGGACCCCCCCCTTTGTGAACAAGGGGGAAAGCGGGGTGGGGGGGTCTGCACCCCGTAATTTGGGGTTAAAAAAGGGGGAGGACCACCTTTAAAAGGGGGGCTAAATTTTTAAATCCCAAAAAGATCCAAAAAAAACCCAAAAAAAAAAACCGAATGACAACCAAAAGGGGCCAAAGGGGAAAAGTTTTCCTTTAGTTACAGCTACTTTAAAAGGGGGCGAGGCACAAACCTTGTTGAAAACGGCAGGGGAATACTGGAAAAATTCCATTAGAAAACAAGAAAAACAACAAAAAGGGGCGGTCAGGGCTGCAAGGACTTCTTTGGGGGAAAACGCAAGGGGGCGGGGGCCGGGGGACCCCGACTTTTGGGGCTGGTGTCCCCTGACCGCAGAAGTCAAGTGCCATCGGGAAAAGGAAGAAAAACTGCAGGAACCCTCACCACAGGCCTTTGGAAAAAAAAGAAAACGGGACTGACCAAAAGCGGGGGAAACGGAAAAGTGGGATGGATTCCCAAAAAACCAAAAAGTCAAAAGGACAAAGCCCCCTGAATTTTAGGCTGATAATCCCGGAAAAGGAAGTTAAAAACGCAATGAGGTTAAAGGAACTTTACAAGAAGGGCCAAAATTTTAAAACCCGCAGAAAACCCAACCGAGGTGGGGGAAACCCGCCCCCCCAAAAACCAGGAAAACGTATTAAACGTCCCTCAGCTGGAAATCCAAAAAGACTCATTTTTCTCAAGGGGTCCAGGAAACACCAATTCCCTTTTTTGTGCCAATACCACAACCCAAACCTCCGCCCCCCCCTACCCAAAACCCCGACCGCTGGGGGCCGCTAATTGGGGGAGCCCTTAACCTAAAGGAAATGGGCTTTAAACCCGTGGCAAGTTTTTCAAATTTTTGGGGGGTAAGAAAAAAAATCTTAAAAGAAACAAGCCCCCCAAACCTGAAGTTTGTTTATGCTTTAGCGATTTTTCTAAAATTTCAAACCTAAAAGGAAATCCTTTTGAAAAAATTTTTTTTTGTATCTGTCACATGAGGCCCAAAAGGCCTGAGAAAACACCCCTACACCGAGGTGGGGGAATTTGGATTCTGGAAATGGGGGGACACAGCCGAAACCCCCAGCACAATTTTGAGAGGCCCTAAAAGAAAAGGCTGAAGAGCAAAGGGCCCTGAATAACTGACCAGGCTTCCTCTGCAAAACCACTAAGAGCCCCGTGTCAAAGGAGCCCGAGTGAACCCCGGGGCAGCCACAGTGCAGCGTCAGGGGTGCTGGGGCTGCTGGGCCCCCCCCCTTTTTGGGGGCAGTTAAGGAATAAAACAAACCTCGCCAAACCCCCGTTTTGCCTGATCTCAGTGCCTTTACCAAAGGCAGGGGGGAAAACAAGGCTGCTCGCCTCCACACAAAACCCCCCCTGGAATTCTCAAATCTTTTTTTTTATTTTTATTTTTGGAAATGGGGTCCTTTACTACTAGCCCTGGCAAGACGGAAAATTGATTTAACAACTGGCTTCTCCCCCTGAATGCCAGGTTTTAAAGGGGATGGCCCCCATTTCCCCGGGGCCCCTCACTGCCCAGGGAGCTTTTCTTAAATCCCCAAGCCCCCACATTTTTTTACAAACCCTCCAGAAAAGTAGTTACTTTTAATTTCCTTTTACTTGGAATCCCCCGCCCGGGCCCCCAAATCTCAAACCCCCCCTTGCCCCCTGCCTTTGAATCCTGGGTTAAAAGGTCATGCCACTGTGCCGCAGTGGGGTTAAATTCCTTGGGTCTCCAAAAGAAAACCCAAAGGGTCACAGGGGGTTTAAAGGAAAAAGACCCCCCGGGGAGACATGGCCGGGGTTTATCTAACTCCTGAGTCCCCGTGGAAAAAAGGGGGCCCTTTGGGGAAACCCAAAAGAACTAAAAACCCCAAAATTTTCCCCCTTTAGCTAGAAAAGGGGAGGTCACCCCCGGGAAAGGGGGCGGGGCCCCAAAGGGGGAAACAGACCAAATCATCATTTCCCTTTGTTAACCTGGAAGTTCCCCGGTAGGGGTGGGGCTGGGGGCCCGGGACACCCCCAAAAACCCCCGCAATTTTAGTGGCAGAGGAACCCAATCTGGGGATTTTAAAATAGCCTGGTTTTACACTAGTGAATTTCCGGCCAGTTAAGGGTAATAGTAGGACCCTCAGAAAAAAAAGTTTTTAACCAAAAACCAGGAAAAAAGCCCCTTTCCCAAAAAATTTAACCCAATTTTAAAATGGGCCCATGTAAACCCCAGCGGGAAGTGGATTTTGAAATGTAACCCTTTGAAATAGAAGTCCTAAGCTAAAATATACCGTTTTGGGGCCCACTAACACCCGAGTCACTGTATGGCCCCAAAAACAAATTTTTTAAAAAGGCCTTTTTTGTTTTTTGGTAAAGTTAGAGGTGGGGAGGCTAGACCAGAATGACAAAGCTCCCTTAGTCCGTGCCAAACCCCCGGCTGTCCGTCCCTTCCAAACCCGTTTTTCCTTCTGGGCCCCGCCGGGAAGGCAAAAAAAGGCTTCTCACCTTCACAAAATCCCCAAGTGCCAAAAATTAAGGCACAATTTAGTCACCCTGCCCGCCCCCCATCTCAGAGTTTTCCCGGGGAAGCAGAAGAACCCCGGGGGCTGTCCTTCCTTCCCCTTTTTGTCGCCCAGCATCCAACAGGGCCCGCTTCAATGGGGCCCGTCTGCTTGTGGTTTTTCCCCAAATAAACTGGAAAAAACAATCTTTTTTTGAGACTTTACAGGCAAGTCCAAAAACCGGGCCCGGGCCAGCAGTGACCACAAGGGGGAGATGGCTCCCCAACCGCCACCAGGGGCCAAGGGACCGAATTGACGGCACTCTTGGGACTGGGGAAAGGCAAGACTCAAGGCTAACGAAAAATAGAGGTTCGTGTCTCACTTAAAAAACTGAAAAGGGGGTTTAAAAAACATTCCCCCTAAATTTAGGGGTGCATACCCAAAAGGAACGTGCTGCGGTTAGAGCGCAGTGGGGGCTGGGCAGGAGGACCTGACTTCGGGGTCTGTGTGTCGTGGACAGCAGAAGTCAGAGTGCTCATCGAAAGGAGTACACTGCAGGAGCCTCACCACAGGCCTGGGAGAAAAAAGAAACTGCACTGACCAGACGCTGGGGGAAGCAGGAACGTGCATGGATGTAATAAAAGCCAAGAAGTCAAAAGTGACAAAGCCGGACGTGATGTTTTAGGCTGATAATCCCGGCACAGGAAGCTGAAGACTGCAGATGAGGTTATGAGGAACTTCACATGTACGGCCAATTTTAACCTGCAGAGCGATCCGTGGTGGGGACCAGCCCCTCTGCATAAGCCAGGAAGCTGTGATTTACGTCCATTCAGCTGGACTCCAACAGACTCATTGTTCTCAGGTGTCCAGGAACACCAATTCACTTTTCTGTGCCAATACCACAACCATATCCTCCGCCTCCTCTACCACCACCACGACCGCTGTGGCCGCTAATTGAGTAGCCCTTAACCTAAAGGACTGGGCTCAGAACTGTGGCATAGTTTTTCAGTTTTGGGGATATGAACATAATCTTATAGAAACAAGCCTAAACCTGAAGTTTGTTTATGCTTCATGCGATGATTCTACATACAGCCTAAAGGTAATCTTATGAAATATTTTTAGTGTATCTGTCACATGAGGCCATGTGCATGAGACTCACGCTAGCACTCAGAGGTGGGAGAATTTGGATTCTGGACTGGGGATACACAGCCTGTACCCACAGCACATTTTGAGAGGCCATACAGGATGAAGGCTGAAGAGCAGGCCGTGAATAGACTGACCAGGCTATCCTCTGCTACACCACTAAGAGCACGTGTCACAGGAGCCAGAGTGAACGGAGGTCAGCCACAGTGCAGCGTCAGGGATGCTGGGTTCTGCTGGTCCCGGCTTTCTGGGTCAGTTATGGAATAGAACAGTACCTCTGCATCCCCAGTAGTGCCTGATCTCAGTGCCTTCACCACGGCAGAGGAGAAGCAAGCGCTGCTCGCCTCCACACTATACCCGCTCTGGAATTCTCAGAATGCTTTTTTATTATTTTTATTTTTGGAAATGGGTCTCACTACATAGCCCTGGCTAGACTGGAACTTGATATGTAGATCAGACTGGCTTCTGCCTCCTGAATGCCAGGATTAAGGGCATGTGCCCCCATGGCCCAGGGCCCCTCACTGCCCAGGGAGCTATCTTACTCCACATGACCCTCATCATTTTCACAATCACTCCAGACAGTAGTTACTTTTAATTTCCTTTTACTGTAATCCAGACTGGCCTCACTCTCAAACTCCCCTTGCCTCTGCCTTCTGAATGCTGGGTTATAGGTCTATGCCACTGTGCCTGCAGTGGGTTACTTCCTTGGATCTCACAGAAACAAGGCTCACAGGGGTTAAGGAACTAGACCACGGGTAGACATGGCCTGGTTCATCTAACTCCTGGGAGTCCCAGTGAGAAAAGGGTCCTTTGGGAACCAGAGAGAACTAAATTCCAATGTCAGCTATGAGCTAGAAAGGGCAGGTCACACCTGGAAGGGGACGGGGCGCAGGAGGATCAGACACTCAGTCATCCTTAGTTACCTAGGAAGTTCCTGGTATGCTGGGTCTGGTGCCGCACACCTTTAACCCCAGCATTCTAGTGGCAGAGGAAGACCAATCTGTGAGTTCAAAGATAGCCTGGTATACACATAGTGAATTTCAGGCCAGTTAAGGGTAATAGTAGGACCCTCAGAAAAACAGTTTCAAGCCAACCTGAGCAAGCCTGTCTAAAAAATCAACTAATTTTAAAAGTGGGCTATGTAGCTCAGCGGTATGTGGATATGTAGTGTGAACTTAGCATGAGTGAAGTCCTAAGCTAGATATATACTCGTGTGCGCGCACTAACACAGAGTCAGCTGTATGGCAGTAGACAATTTTCTAACAGGCCTTTCTGTTTTAGTGTAAAGTTAGAGGTGTGAGGCTAGACTCAGATGAGCAAAGCTCTTAGTCCGATGCCTACCCGATGGCTGTCCTGTCCCTCTCCACCTGTTCGCTTCTGCCTGCCTGAAGGCAACAAGGCTTCTCACTTCACAAATCGAAGTGCAAGATTAAGGCACACTGAGGTCACATGCTGCCACATCTCAGAGTTTCCAGAGGGAAGCAGAAGACCCAGGTGACTGTCCTTCCTTCCTTTCTGTCAGCCAGCATCCAACAGCCAGCTTCAATGGCCAGTCTGCTTGTGGTTTCCTCAGAGATAAACTGGATAAACAATCTTTTTCCTGAGACGTCACAGGCAGAGTCAAAGCCTGGGCCAGTGCCAGCAGTGACCAGCAGAGGGCAGAGTGGCTCCACAACCTGCCACCAGGAGCCTAAGGCACAGAATTGACGGCACTCTTGCACTGGGGAAAGGCAAGACTTCAAGGCTATCTGAAACTAGAGGTGCGTGTCTCACTTACAGAAGCTGAAATGGGGTTAAATGACATTCCCATAATTCAGGAGTGCATACCAAGACTCACAACCGCAGGAGCCTGGGTTCAGATCCCAGGCAGGCGTTAGTAGGTAATTTTCACTTCTCTAGCTTTATTGTTATTTACATCTGTGTGTCCGTTTCTTGTGAAGCAGGGTCTCTCACCTGCGGCCACGAATCCATGCTTGATGCTCAGACTACAGGCAGAAGCACCATACCTGGCTTGGTTCTGGCATGTGCTTTTGAGACGAGGTCTTACTGTATAGCCCAGGCTGGACCCAAGCTCACGGTCCCCCTGAGCAGCCTCTCAGCTGTTAGAATTATAGGTGCCTATGAACAATCCTGGCTGTTTATTTTTGAAGTAGGTTAAACCAAGCAATTCATTTACTGAATCATCTTCAAGAGTAAACAATCGATGCTTGTAAAATGATAAGGACAGTATCTGGCATGGAGGGCTAGTCTGCAGTTCCCAGAACTGAGACTAGGATACCACACCTACATGAGGACAATTACTATGGCTTGGCACTTCCGAGGTACCCACTGCCAGTCGATTGTTAGCGTACAGTTTCTGAGTCTCTGTATGCTGCACCTTTCTGGACTCACAAATGGAGCAGACTCAGTGTGCTGCCTGATGGGATGGGCACAGGCTTCCACTGGCATTAGCCCTTCCCCAGAGGACAGGCATTGTCAAATGCTTCTTACAAGATACAGTTCAGTCTGTGCTTGTCATCCTGAGAAAGGAGGCCAGACAGTCCAGTGCCCTAGGGGTAGGTTCCCTTTGTTAAGGGAGCTAGGGACCAGATCCAACAATAGCAGTTTAGTTCAGGGTTGTGGAAGACTGATGGGGCAGCTTCTTCTTCTCCTAGGACCCTGCTTAAAAGGCTAAACTCCTGTGACAAGAGGCAGCCACTGGGAAACAAAAATCCAGGTTGTGGTAATACATCCTGACAACAAGTTACTACAGAGGGCTTAGACAGGAGGGTCTCAAACTTGAGGCTAGCCTGAAAAGCTCATACCCTAGACAACTTGGTCTGAAGATAAAATTCTATAAGGACTAGAAGTCGCAGCTCAGTGGTAAAACAAACACCTTGTCCAGTATGTAATCCCCAACAGTGCAAACAACATTACTGAGAGAGGCTAGGTTGGCAGGGCACACACACCTGTCATCCCAAAGCTAAGGATACTGAGACAAGAAGGATTTTGAGGCTAGCCTGAGTTACACTGCAAAACTCTACCTCAAAATTTAAAAAGCACTAGAGTATAGCTCAGTTGGTAGAATGTTTGCATGCCACACAACAAAGTCTGGCTCAATTGGCCCAGCATAAGCTAGGTATGGTGGCACACAACCTGTAGTCCCAGCACTCAGGTGGGGGCCAAAGAGGATCAGAAGTTCAGCCTCAACTTCAGCTACATGCACAAGTTCAAAGCCAGCCTGGGATATGAGACTCTACTAAAAAGAGGGGGAGGGGAACAAGACAGACAGGTGGGACAGCCAGGTCACCATTCACAGTTCCACAGGCTAACTTCAGCTGTGTTGAACATGTGCTCTGGTTCTGCTCTTGGCCCCGGGAGGGGCCCAGGCCAGGAGCTTCAGAGAACAGCTCCAGATTTAGACTTAATGGCACTGTTCAGAGAAAAGCAGGCCAAAGCTAGGCATGGTGGTACAAGCCTTTAATCACAGCATTTGGGAAGCAGAAACAGATCTCTGTGAGTTCAAGGCCAGCCTGGTCTACAAAGTGAGTCCAAGACAGCCAGGGCTGGTTACACTGAGAACTCCTGTCTTAAGAAAGAAAGAAAGAAAGAAAGAAAGAAAGAAAGAAGAGAGAGAGAGAGAGAGAGAGGAGAGAGAGAGAAGAGAGAGAAAGAAAGAAAGAGAAAGAAAGAAAGAAAGAAAGAAAGAAAAAGAAAGAAAGAAAGAAAGAAAGAAAGAAAGAAAGAAAGAGAAAGAAAGAAAGAAAGAAAGAGAGGAAGAGAGGAAGAGAAAAGAGAAGCAGGTCATAGGCATGCACAGTTTAAATGGAACCCATGGCAAGGAGAGCAAAGGAATGCGGGCTGGTCAGCTATACATCGGATAGATCAGAAGAATCCTGGCCAAGTGCCCAATGCCTGAGTACTTCCAGGAGGCCTGTGAGCTGGACTTCACCAACAGGCCCAGGTTCCAGTCTTAAGACATCCTGGGCACCGGAGAACCAGGGAAAACTCTCAGAGGTAGGACTACAGGCGGACATCATTCTAGATCGCCATGGAACACAGTGAAGGAGAAGGGGGTGGGGGTTGGACCAAATCCCAGAAATCTGTTCATTCAAAATCTAGCCTCACCCAGGGAGAACAAAGGTGTTGAGGGAGACATCTGCTTCCTTTTCTTTACTATGGCCCAGCTGGAAGAGCGGGGCTGCACGGAAATCATGAAGAATGAACTCTCAGCAGCACAGAGAAAAGGAAGGGCCTGCTTCCAGCGGGCCTGTACCAAGATACTCTAAAAACTTCACCAGAACTTCAGGAGAGCTGGGTGAAAAGACTGCAAAAGACTATTCAGGCTCCTTAGCCCCACATCCTTCTTAACTCAGGTTGCCCCTGAGGGCAATCAAATAGCCCTTCCCAGCCCTGAAAAGCTTTCCCCGACTTGGGCAAAAGTAAAATTGGATCCAAAAGACTGCAATGCTCCTCAGGGCAAGTGAGCATGCTCCATGGAAGGTCCCCATGGCATCCCATTTCCACCATGAGAAAGTTCACAAGATGAGAGATGTTCTCCTGCAGGAGAGCTATGGCAGAACTATCTAGGCAAAGCAACAATCAGCGGGAATCAGCATTCTACACGCCCCCCACACCCCATTTCATCCCATGGGCATGATTTGTGATTTAACTGCACCACAGTAGTGCAAAGATGCCACCCAGAAACTCTACAACAGAAGCCCAAAGAATGTGCAACCAGATGTCTGAGTGTGTGCCTGTAGGTGTATAGGTGCACACTCTCCACACAACAGAAAGTCACAGCTGCTGGTAGTAAGGTATTTTTCATGGGCAAATTATCTGCCAAGTACTTTAGAGTATCACATTTAATCACTTACTCCCAACAAGCCTCTGAGGTCATATTCTTATCTTCATTTTAAAAGGGCAGGGAAGCCGGGCAGTAGTGGCGCATGCCTTTAATCCCAGCACTTGGGAGGCAGAGGCAGATTTCTGAGTTCGAGGCCAACCTGGTCTACAGAGTGAGTTCCAGGATAGCCAGGGCTACACAGAGAAACCCTGTCTCAAAAAACCAAAAAAATAAAAAATAAAAGGGCAGGGAAGTCACCTAGGGCCACACAATAACTTGAAAGACTCTCTCTGAGAACTTGACCTCACTCTATAGCTTGTACCCACATGCCAAAATGATTTTATTTTATTTTGGGTTTTCAGGGTTTCTCTGTGTAGCCCTGGCTGTCTTGGAACTCACTTTGTAGACTGGGTTGGCCTCAGAGATTCAACTGCTTCTGCCTCCCAAGCACTGGACCACCACCACCACCACCAACCTGCATACTTTTTTCTTTTAAAGGCAGGGTATTGCTGTGTAGCTAAGGCTGACCTCAGAATTTTCCACCTTAGTTTTCTGAGCTCTGGAATGACAGGTATGCACCCCACCCATACATTTCTCCCCACGCCCTCAAAAGCAAACATCTGATCAAAACTGCAAAGGGTTCAGGACTTCAGTCTGAAGGCCAGCTCTTGGCATCCACAGCCTGAGTGACCCTGAGCAGTCTGCTAATCCGCAGTGTGAAGGACTACAGATGTGACAGGCAGTCTCTCCTAGTCGCCAGAATTAATAAGAACTAGCCAGGTGTAGTAGCTCATAATCCTGATCTACAGAGCAAGTTCTAGAATGTCCAGGGCTACGCAGAGAAACCCTGTCTCCAAACCTTACACCTCCCACCAAAGAAAAGAAACCATACGGGCAGTTTTTCTATCCTGGCTCGCTGATCTGAACAGAAAATAACGATGTGACTAGGTGTACGGTATGAACACTTTAGAATGTGTGGGTCAATGCCAAAGCAAGGCTGACCTCAGCCATGTCCTGAAAGGACTAGCCACGGCTTTACCTACAGGCTTCTTAAGGCTCGGTAGTCGCTGCTTCTGTATGTACAACAGCCCAGGAAAAGCAGAACCCACTTCTCCAGGAGCAGAGGGAGAAGAATTGAAGGCCATCAGAACCACAAAGAAAGTGAGAAGTCTGCATTGAAGCAGAAAACACTGAAGGGACAGAAAACATTGGTCCCTCTCCAGCTTTCGGTGCTCAAATTTCTCCAGGCCAACCTCTACCCTGAGCCTGGCGGGTGGAGAAAGGTAAGTACACATGGCTCAACTGTTTGACAGCAGGTTTGCACAGAGAGCTGTGTCGGGGAGCCAGGATCCAACGCACAGTCTGTTAACATCCAGCTCCCTGTCAGACATGAGCGGAGGACAGAGGATGGGGTGACACATGCCCACCCACCTCTAAGACACATCTTGTTCATCTGTGGGCTGGAACTGTGGTATGCAAAGGCGAGCTCCTGCCCTTGAAAGGAGCTAGGACTCAGTGGGCGCCTACCGCACACTGCATACTGGGCTCCCCAGTAACATCTCCATCTCCTTGTAACTGAGTCTCAGAAGGCAGAAACCAATGTGGCTTTAACGCCTATAAAGTAAAGAAAAACATCTATTTGTGTTTGTTTAGTGTGTATGTGTCTATGTGCAGGTGCACACTCCACGGTGTGCATGGGCAGGCCAGAGGACAACTTCTGGGAGTTGGTTCTCTCCTACCACCATGAGGGTGCAAGGATGGAACTCAGATGGCTGGGCCTGGCAGCGAGTGCCTTCACACACACACACACACACACACACACACACACACACACACACGATTATTAAGAGACTGAGCTGCTCCTTGGCATGGCGGAGGTGGTGCACACCTTTACTCCCAACCTTGGGGAGGCAGACATAGTCGGATCTCTTGAGTGCGAGGCCAGCCTGGTCTACATAGCGAATTCCAGGACAGCCAGGGCTCCATAGAGAAACTCAGTCTCAAAAAGCAAACAAACAAAAGAAACTGAGCTCCTTCTCAAGGATAATATGGAAGCAATAACCAAGTCAGTCACAAAAAGGAGGGCCACAAGGTGAGGAGTCCTGTGGGGAAGAGACGGCACTGTCAGCCACTGTAGCTGCTGCAGGCACCTTCCTAGCAGTGGTGTGGTCATGGGGGAAGAAAGGCACTGCTGGCCTGTTTCCATGCTGTGAAGCTAGGGTGTTGAAAAAAACTCTAGAATGGCTTCTCTCCTCGCCAGCTTCCAGGGTACCTGACCCATCTGTGGTTCTAGTACTGTAATCTGGCACTGGGGCTGTTCCTCCTTGCACATTCCTTCCCTGCCCCTAATACCCCACCAGGATTAAAATTCTCTAGTCAAAAGCTTGCTTTCTGTGTTTCTCAGACGGTGGAAGCAGTACAGGGGCCACAGCACAATGGGGAAGAAGGAGAGGCACTTACCGGAAGCAGGAGCTGTGCCAGGCTTCGTTGGCAGTCCTGTATAGCCTCTGGCTTAGAGGAACATAGTTGCCACAGCCCCGACACCTCCAGGCTTCATCACCTGAAACAAAATCAAGAGTCCCTAAGTAGCAGGAAGCAAGGACCAGAATTTCAGTCATGTGGAATATCAGAAGCCCCCCACCCCCACCCCCGAGGGGATCAGGCTCTGCCTGTGCTCAGTTCTCCTCCACAAAACCTCTGGTAAACACTTGGTAAAGCCTCATCCCAACATCTCTAGGGAAGGGAACTCCTGCTTCAAAAGTAATCTCAAGTTTAAAAAAATGTCTCTGATAGGGCTGGTAGGATGGCTCAGCTGGAAAAGGCATCTGCCACCAAGCCTGCCGTCCTGAGTCCCTGGAACCCACATGGTGGAGGGAGAACTTACTCTGCCCTCTGCCACACACAGGCCACAGTGTGTGTAAGACATTAAACATTAGTCTTTTCTATCAAATACTGTAAAACTTTTATGACTAGGAATTCAAATCTTTTTTATCTGCCCCACCTTGTAAAACCTTTATGCAAATGTTTTAATCCCCTAATCTGGTAAAGCTCTGGTTTATACTGCAGCTATGCTGTGTTGTAAGAACTTAAGTGACATTGGTGGCCAACTCCACTTCAGCTGTCCATTGCTGCAACTCATCTAAAACCAGCCAGCCCCCAGCCAACGGGAAAAAAGACACCGTGACCACTTGTGTTAGAATAAAACTAAGCTGTCCATCCTTCCCATGTGGGCAGAGTACCTTTCCCATCATGGTGGTCTCTCCTGAGATCCTGAAAACATTCTAAAAGTGCACACAGTAAATGAAAATGTAATTTAAAATAAATGATTGTTTCTCTCTCTCTCTCTCTCTCTCTCTCTCTCTCTCTCTCTCTCTCTCTCTCCTGCTGCCCCCCTCCCTCCCTCTCTTTCAAGACAAGGTTTCTCTACGTAGCTTTGGCTGACCTAGAACTCAGTAGGTAGACCTCAGCCTCCTGAGAACTGGGACTAAAAGGCACCTCCCACCACCACACGTGAAATGGGTGGTTCCTCTTTTTAGCTAATACAAAACCAGCCTTTAGGTAAGTCTATGGGGCCAGCCTGGGCTACACAGCTTGATTATGTCTCAACTAGGGCTGGCAAGAGGGTTCAGTGGGTAAAGGAATGTGACACCATGTTGAAGGCCCAAGTTTGATCCCTGTGACCCACATGGTAGAAGAAGATAGCTGACTTCCTTAAGTTGTCCTCTGGCCTTCAACCAGGGTACCACGGCACAGCATCCCCTCACACACAAATGTGAAAAACAGACAAAAAACCCAAACCTAAACTACTAACAAACTACAAACCCCATCACTTTCTTCAGAGTGAAAGGGTCTCTCCTTCCCTCCCTCCTTCCCATGACTGTCCCGAGCTAGTGCCCAGAGCCCCTCCGCTCTGTCTCACACTGTCTCACACTTCCCAAAACCTTGTCCAGGTGCTCATTCATTCCATCAACCAACACATCTGGTCCTCTCCACACAAAGCCACAGGATGGAGGCTGATGGTTACATCTTTGATGCTTAAAGAGCAAGTCCATTTGGAGAAGTACTTTTTGATTCAGAAGCAGAACTATCTTAATTTGGTGACAAAAGAGTAAGCATTCAATGAATGTTTCCTGTCTCCTATGCCAAGAACTATTGCTGCTTTCCCAGATCCAACGAGTTTCAGTCTCAAATAATCCTGCAGTCTTTTAGTGGATAGAAGGAAAGATTACTGCTGAGGGCTGTGTGTGCTTGCTTGTGTGCATTCGTGTGTGTACATGTGTGTCTGTGCATGTGTGTATGCTTGTGTACATGTGTGTGTGAGCGGCAAACTGACTATTTAAACAGAGGTCTAGCGTCTACTCTCCTCCTCCATGCTAATCCTGTTCCTTCAAATAAGGGCAGAAAAGTCTCCACTGAGAAGCAGAGCACTGAGCCTTGAAAGCTGGAGACGATTTGCAAAGGGGGAGAAAGGATGCTGCGGGGCTGTGGGTGAAGGTCAGTACAGGTACAGCCTGCTCTATGACCCTCTAAAACAGAGGAAACCCAAACAAAGCAAACAAAGCAGTGCTCTTGGTGTGGCTCAAATGCCAACTTCTTTTTTTTTTTTTTTTTTGGTTTTTTTCAAGACAGGGTTTCTCTGTGTAGCCCGGGCTGTCCTGGAACTCACTCTGTAGACCAGGCTGGCCTCGAACTCAGAGATCTGCCTGCCTCTGCCTCCCAAGTGCTGGGACTAAAGGCGTGCGCCACCACCGCCCAGCAAATGCCAACTTCTTGAAGTAAAATAAGACAGCTGAAATCAAACCATGGTACCTAACTCTACCCGGCAAACAGGGGCAAGGTTGGTAAAGCCTCCCCTGTACTCTGTATGCAGCTTTGTTCTCTCCGGATAACTCTGGACAGCCACAAGCACAGGGGCCATGGATAGACAGAGCATGGCCTGGGGGACTTCAGGATCGCTCAGCACTATGGGGACAGCCAGTGTACCCTAGAGCCGTCAGCACTTCAAGCTGGCTCCCCTCCACTGCTTCCTCAGGGTCGGGACATGTGAATGCTCAGCAGTCGTTTTCCTTTTTTTTTTTTTTTGTGGTCCTGAGGTTGAATCCAAGGCCTTGTGCACAATAAAGAAACACGATAAACCTTCTCTTTTTAGACAGACTCTTACTCCATCCTCCAAACTGGTCTGTAATACACACAAGCCCTGAACTTGCCCCTTCACCTGCCTCTCTGCCTCGACAGTAGCCAGGCTTAAGGGCCTGTGCTGCCAGATTAGTTTTTCAACCAGTCTTCCTGAATCTGAAGGTCTTTCCCCCCCTTCTTTTAAAATAATTTTGGTCTTGTTTGAGATAGGATCTCTGTATGTAGCACTGGCTGGCCTGAAGCTTGAAATGTGGACCAAGATGCCCTAAAGTTCATAGAGCTCTTCCTCCGTCTGCCTCCCAAATACTGGGATTAAAGGGATACACTAAAAATCTTTTATTATTTATTATTGTGTGTTTGTGTGTATGACGTAAATGCATGTGTGTTTTTATGCATCAGAGCAGTGGTACTCAGTGGACATACAGTGTCCTTCTTCAAAACTACAAAGTAAAAGGGTTTTACTTTACTCTTTTAAACTAGGCCCAGGTCAGGTTAGATGAGCAAGATGATGAGGCAGAGAGAGAGAGAGAAAGAGAGAGAGAGAGAGAGAAGAGAGAGAGAGAGAGAGAGAGAGAGAGAAACAGAGAGAAGGTGTGTTTATGTGTGTTCTGTATTGTGGTGAGGATCAAACCCAGGGTCCCACGAATGCTAGGGAAGTGTTCTATGACTAAGCTACACTCCTACTTAACGAGAGGGCCTTAAAATACATATACCATATTGACTGTGTGTGTGATGTGTGCACTTGCATGTGTGTGAATGGCAGGGGGATGATATGGGTGTGCTGCAGTGTGTCTATGAAAGTCAGAGGACAATTTTGGGAGTAGTTCTGTCCTTCCACTATGGGTTCCAGGGGTCAAATGAAAGGGTATGGGATGAACAGGGCCAAATGAATCTTCTTAGTCACACGCCTGCTTCCCAACACCCATATCAGGCCCCTCACAACCACCTGGAGCTGAAGGTCTAGTGGATCCAACGCCCTCCTCTGGCCTCCTTGCCCCCAAATGAACCTACAAGAAATGTCCACTTCCACTTCTATCTAATTTATCTCATTGTTTTGAAGCCACACCTTGTTTTTTGAAAGGACTTGTTTTTTGGTTTTTTGCTTTTGTTTTTAAATAAGGCATACAGCTTAGGCTAGCCTTTAATATACTATATAACTGAGGGTGACCTTGAACTCCTGATCCTCCTACTTTCCACCTTTCTTGTTTTTACTTTATAACCCAAGAAAAAGAGGGGTTAGCCTGGCCACCCACTTACTGGACAATTCAACACCTTGGCTCTGAATCAACGATGTCTGGCTGTTTCCAGAACTCAGAGCATCACGCACTTCCTCTTGAGTCCACCCTATTTTCTCCATGTGAACACTTAGGTTAGCACCTGCTCAGGGTTAAAGCTGGACACCCTGACACCCTCCTTTCTTAGACACAGGCTCTGTTCTGTGCCTGGTCCTCCCCTGGCTTTACCCTTTGTGCAGTCTATTGTGAGCTCACCCATACTCCAGGCTACCTCTATTCCAGGTCAGACTTCCTAGTGTAAGTAGGATAAAAGCCAGGCTATCTGACATGGCCCTGCCTCTGAATTCGTTCTGCTTCTTTGAAGATACATTGTTTTCATTTATTGCCTTCTCTGACCCCGGCACTGAGGCCTCTCCATTGTCATTTAAATAATAAGTCTCTCCTAACAACCCTAGCAGCCATTCCAGCTTCTCTCCCACAGCTGCATCAACAGAGAAAGCGTCCACGCCACACTGCTCTTAGCTCCTCATTTCCCGGCTGCTTCACCCTCCACTGCAATCCACCTTCCACCGTCATTTCTCTGAAACTGCCTCACAAGTGACCGTGTATTGTTAAATTCAATAGGTGCTTTTCAGGCCATTATTTGAGCACGTATTTATCCCATGCCAGCTACGCCTCCAGCCCTCAAACAGCACAATTGTGTTTATAACTGGGGCAGTGGTGTGGAGGCGCAGTGAATTCAGAACTGGGAAAACAGGAGCAGGGCAAAAGTGGATTCCTTGAAGAAGTAATTTCCAAACTGAGCTTTGAGGGGACATTTTTATGAGCATGGGGCAGGAATTCAGGGTGTCTCACCACTAGAACGCTCCTTGTAAAGAGAGCTTTTTTCCTTGGGGGGAGAAAGAGAAAGAAAGTGACAACATTAGAGATTGGAGAGACAAAATTTGCACATGATTAAATTATAATCATGTTGACTATTGTTGACTTTAAAGGACTGGAGAATTTACCAAGCCTAGGTCTTGGACAATACAGTCCTTTGCTAAGCATTTATGTAAAGAGTGAAGGGGGGGTGGCGAGCAGGGAGCTAGGGGTGTAGTTCAGAATGCTTGCCAAGCGCCACAAAGCCCCCCACATGAAACTGGATGTGTGTGTGTGTGTGTTTGGAATTTTGTGGCCAGTAACCTTGACTGGAGCCAACAGAGTCAGAAGTTCAAGTCATTCTTAATTATACAGGGACTTGGGACCCAACTTGGAATACTGAGCCCAAGTCCCAAAACAGAGGCTTTCACTAGGTGACCCAAAGACCCTGGAAGCCTCATTGCTCTTTACAAGGAGATCTGTAGTGATGACACTCTGAATTCCTGCCCCATGCTCACACCCTGTTCACACCTTAAGCTACTGTTTCTGTTGGGCACGATTTTTCCATCTTTTTACCTAATCAAATGTCTTTCTTGATGCCCGAAAGGCACGGCTGGTTTCACTTTGTCTATACTCACTTGATACAATCTGTCCTTTAATTATATAACTGTTCAATCCTGCCACTTTGAGGACCTTACTCCCAGCTCTAAACGGTTGCATCTTGATCCTCTTTCTTCCAGGGTCCAGCATAGGTCTGGCACAGAACAGACAGTATTTTGGCAGCAAATCGAGCTGGAAGGTTGGATGTAAAGCCATCTACAACATTACCAAGTGGAACTCCAAAGGTTGACTGGACTGGAACAGTATTCGGGCTCACAAGACAACGCCTATTGAAAAATCTCCTGTGCATGAACCCGATTTCTGTCTCGGTTACAGATTCATGCCACAGGGATGGGGATGGCTCAGTAGATTAAAAACCAGGACTCCTTTGGTGAGACAGGAAGCATATACATCCCAGTCACAGAAACAACAGACTCTGCCTCAGAACAATACTCTAATCCCCACACTCTATATACACACACACATTTGCACGCGCACACACACACACACAGTAAAACAAAACAAAAACAACAAAATCTATATCTATAGCTTTTCCATTAGCTAGTATTTGAATAGATACATATTCCCAGGATGCCTGCCTATCTCCCTTCTTCTGTCCCTTCCTTCCAGGGTGTTCACTGCACAGAACTCACTTGGCCTTTTATGCCCTCTTAAAATCCTGCAAACCAACAATCCTGATTCTCTCAAAACCTTTAATTCAGGAAATACAAGAGAAATGTATGAGTGTGAAGTTTGGGGGAGTCCCGTGAAGCCCAATGGAAGAGCAATCTCAAGGCCAGTCTGCCTAAGAAGTTCTTTTGTTCTGCAGGCTGGTCACTCTCTCTACAGTATTTATTACTCACATCTGCTTATACCAACAGCAGTTACTGGTCAGAGTATAGAAAGGAGCCTGGCTAAGTAAACATCTACAGGTGCCCCAAACAATGGGCCCTTATTAGGGTTCAATAAATATAACCACAATTTCAACTTTTAATGGATTTATTGCCCTCCTTCTTTTAAAATGTTATCTGGACCCTAGAGTAAGTCCTTTGTGTTTACATTTTCTTTGTTATGGGTATAGATATTTTGCCTGCATATATGTATGTACAGCACATGTGTGAATTGCCCATGGAAGCCGGAAGAGACAATTAGATCCCCTGGAGCTGGAGTTACAGACTGATGAGAGGCACCATGTAACTGCACTTGGGTCCTCAGAAGACCTGGTTCTAGCTGAGCTCTCTATCCAGCCCCTTCTAAGACAGGAGCTAGGGGCTGAAGAGATGGCTCAGTGGTTAAGAGCACTGGCCACTCTTCCAGAAGACCAGAGTTTGATTGCTAGTATACACACGATGCTAACAAATATGCACATTATATATATATCTATAGATAGATGGGGGGGGCACTTACTATGTAGCCCAGTGAGTCCTAGATCTCCTTAGGGAGGCCTGGTTGACCTTGAAATAAATCTACCTGCCTCTTGACTCAAAAAACAAACAAACAAAACAAAAAATCCAAAAACCTTATCTCAAAGAACACAAACCAAAAAGGTCTGCTGCTGAGACCTTATTACAAGGGTTCTCACCTTCAGAACTCTTTCAATTTTGGTATAAAATATTTACTTTTGCCATCTTGTTTTATTTGTTGTTTTTCAAGAGAGGGTTTCTCTGTGTAGCCCTGGCTGTAATAGAACTCACTCTGTAGACCAGGCTGGCCTTGAACATGAACATCCACCTGCTTCTGGTGTGAACCACTACAGACCAGCTTGTGTGTTTGCTTTCTAAGAGGTTTCTCTTTCCCGACTTCATTGGTAATGTGACTCAAACAATCTGACTCAGTAGAGCAGACACTGGGACAACAGGATTCGTGAGGCTTGAGGAACTTTATTTTCTTCCTTAGACACAAGGTCTTGCTACACTGTCTAGGCTGGCTTAGAACTCTGGATACTCTGCTTCAGCCTCTCAAACAGCTGGGAATACAGGCGTGCGCCATGGCAGGCTTGGAGAAACTTTAAAATAATTTAATCTAATCATTTACATTTTCTAAAAGACACACCGACTTAGTTAGCTGTCTAGCCATCACAAAGCTCCCAAAAGCTGGTCCCACAGGAACCTGAACCCAAGGCCACCAATTGCATCTTTATTATCATCCTACAAAGCTTCAGACAATCTGAGACTTCTTTGGACCACAGCAGGCCAGTGGAAGGCTCGGTAGGGTGGGGTGCCCTGGTTCCTAGCCACTGCCTGACCTTGGCTCAAATTTGGTCTAAGCTGGGTCTCTTCAGACTGGACCTCAGGCTTCAGAGCAGTGAGAAGTCCAGAAGCAAAGGGACCTTGGGAGTCCCTGATGCCTGAACCCACATGCACAAAGCCCAGCCCAGCCTTTTGTTTGAAAAAAAAGAAAAAAGAAAAATAGGGAGAGGGTGGGGAAGAGAGAAAGAAAGAAAGAAAGAAAGAAAGAAAGAAGAAGAAAGAAAAGAAAGAAAGAAAGAAAGAAAAGAAAACCAACCCCTTTGAATTGGCTCATGTTCCACCTGACAATGAGAACCAGGAACAAAGTGCAGCCAACTCAGGGCAGCTTGAAACAAGTACAGCAACTGCTGACTCTTGGGAACAGCAGATCGGGTGTATAAATCTCACTTGTTTGGCAAAGCAGGAAGCTGAAGGGCAGGGCAGCAGCTATGGGGGACAACCAAAGGCAAAAGATAACACTGTAATGAAGCAACGAACATAACGACCAACATGTTCTGATATTCTTCCTGCACCCCAAGCCTCCTTGTCCTCAGAGTATCACCAAAGGGAAGGGCTCAATATACAAGGTGAGATGAGTTTTAAGGAGCCTCTGTGTCTCTCTTGACCTTAGGTTCACTCCTGTACAAGCAAGGCTCTAAGGATTCCTTCCAGCCCAAAGAGCCTGTGAAGCCAAACCTGGCCTCTCACCTCCAGGCTAGATGTCATTCTTGTGGTCCCGTTCTTTTTCTTTTTAGTCTATTTGAGAGGGTCAGCGATAAGAACCGAGGGCTGGAGAGGCGGGTCAGTGGTTAAAAGCACTTGCAGCTCTTCCAGAGGACTTGGGTTTGGGTCCCAACAGCCCCCAAAGTGGCTCACCTGCCTGTAACTGCAGGTCTCAGGGACCCAACATCTTCTTGTCTCCATAGGCACCCATGTGAATATGGCACAGACGTACACACATATACACATGAATTTTAAAAAAGATTTATTTTATGAATATGAGTGTTTGCCTGCATGTACATATATGTACCATGTGTTGTGTGTTTGATGCCCATGAAGGTCAGAAGAATGTTGGGGGTTGGTCTTGTGTACTGTATAGTCAGACGGTGACTTTTGTGTCCAGACACCCTATCTGGTTAAGGATGACATGGTCAAGCATCTCTGGTCTCAGTGTTATGTAAAAACTGCTTTCCCTCACCTCCGATTGGTTAATAAAGAGCTGACTGACCAACATACGACTGGGCAGGAGAGGACAGTCAAGGTGGGACACACAGTCCCAGGTAGAAAGAGAAAGAAAGGGACCATATGGAGAAACCGGGAGGATTCACTATGAAGGTCACGATGAGAGAGCAGCCATGAGGACATCCATGGAGCAGAACGAACCAAAGCAGGACGCAGATGGCATGTAACGGGACATTTATCTGGGTATTAACAGCTTAGAGGGTTAGAATAGCTCAGAACCTGCCCAGCAAGTGCCAGCAGCTTATTAATAAAAATACCAGCTTGCTGTGTTTTATTCAGGAGCTATTATGGGCTAAAGTGGTTGTAGAAACCACTGCAGATATCTAGAGGCAAAGGGGGGCATAGAACCCCCCAAATACCCCAATAGAAGAGGGCACTGGATCCCCCAGCACTGTAGCTACTGATGATTGTAAACCATCACATAAGGGCTAGGAATTGAACCTGAGTCCTCTGGAAGAGCAACAGGTACTCTTAACCACCAAGCCATCTCTCCAGCCCCATTTAAATTAAAGAAAAAGAAAGGGCCAGCAAGATGGCTAAGCTAGAAAAGGAGCTTGCTGCTAAGCCTGACCACCTGAGTTTCTTGCAATCTACATGGTAAAAGACAGAACTGACTCCCACAAGCTGTCCTCTGACCTCCATGCACTCCACATCAGGTTCATGTCACATGAGCCATCACCACACCCCATCAAAAACATTAAAAATTAATGTAATTTAAATAGGGCTGAACAGAGCCTTTGGCCTCTGCTAGAGCAGCAAGTGCTCTTAACCGCTGAGCCAGCCCTCCAGCCTGCTTTGCTCATTTTTGTTTTGCTTTTTCAAGACAGTCACACTATGTAGCCCTGGCTGTCCTGGAACTCACTATGTAGAGCAGGCTAGCCGCAAATTCAGCCCACCTTTGCCTCCCAAGCACTGGGATTGAAGGTGTGCTCCTTCCACATTGGCCTCACCCCTTTGCTCATTTTTAAAGAGGCTAAAGTTACCACTTTACAGGATTAACCAGAAGATTAAAACAAGTAATGGCTGTGAAGACTTCCTGGGTGCCTGGCCCTAAGCTGGACCTGCTCATGTTATTTCCTACAAGCACATCTAGGAGGTTAGCCGGGGAAAACGTCAAGCTGAGTAGACTTGCTTTCAAAACCCAAAGAGAATGGTTTCAAAACAAATCCTGCAAACTTGGCCTATGTGCCTAAGTTCGAGGGACAGCCCAGGCTGAAAGACAAGGAGGTGTACAATGTAAGTCAGAGACAAGTCAGGTTCTGGGGACACGGGGAGCTACAAGTTAACAGGCTGCAAGGTAGACAGACAGGCGGGACAGAAGGTTCCTGTGGCTGGAGGGCTCCTACTTCATTCCCTGTGGGTGGTTCCTTATCTAGGGAGGCCTGCAATGGATGTGCTATCAGAGAACCGTAGCTACTCAACTCCAGGCTTCTCCTTCAGCAGCTCTCTACCTACTGTCAATGACAGAAGCTCCTGTGAGTCCTCACTAGGTGTCACACAGTGTCCTAAGCACTATTCAACTGTGACCTGACCAACTACAAAGAGGTCAGGCCAGTACTGTAGGACTTCAAAACTTCTCTTTCTTTTTTCTCTGTGTAGCCTTGGCTGTCCCAGAACTCACTCTGTAGATCAGGTTGGCCTCAAACTCACAGAGATCCGCCTGCCTCTGCCTCCAGAGTGCTGAAATTAAAGGCCCGTGCCACTACGCCTGGCTTTTTTCCTGGTCCAGTGGATTAGAGAAGGAAAGACCTCATCAAATAGACTCCCAGAGTGAAGTTCAAGGAACATTCTAGTGAAGTAGGTGATGGCCTCCTGTTCTAGCTGGTAGCAGGTGTCAACTGATAAAGGATCTGGTTTCCACTGCTACAGTCCCCAGGGAAATGCTAAAGTGATATGATGCACAGACAATCCCTATCCTTCCCTACTATACCCCACAAACACCAGCCCTCTCCCAGGTCTCACTGACCCAGAGCCAGTGCCGGCATGAGAATCACCAGAGTAAGCAGAAAGCCCACCATGAATGTGGAGGGCCAAATGCAGCACCCTAAGCATAATGGGTTTTTAGTGAACTTAGAGATCTTATGGTTGTCTTATATCCTACCCCGGGCCTTCACCCACATCCAAGGCCAACCAAGTCACTGTGCCTGCCTCCATCATTAGGCACCTCCTGGTCAGTGCTACCTTCCTGATTGGGTATCCTGTGCCCATATCATGACGTCTGTGATTCTAAATCTAGAGTGTCTGCTGTGGGCTGGGAAACGAACGGCACAGTCCTTAGCTTGGCACTCAACACTCTACAGCAGAGGTTCTCAAGCTGTGGGTCAGGGCCGCATAGCAGATATTGACATTAGGACTCACAACAGCGGACAAACTGCAGTTGTGAAGTAGCAATGAAATAACCTGATGGTTGGGGGTCACCACAGCACGAGAACCCGCACTAAAGAGTCATGGCATTAGGAAGGGTGAGAACCACCCCTCTACAGTTTACCAACCCCAACCCTCTGCTCCATGGTCTCCCCACCTCCCACTCCTTACTCCACCACGCACAGTAAGTAGCACTCCCGCTGGAGACTGAGGCTCACGGATGGTGCCTCCTACTCTACAGCTGGATGCTTCACTCATTCCTCTCATGCTACAAAATCTAAAATATAAGACTACAGTTTCTCAACGTTTACCTTCTGCAGTAAGTATTCTCTGGAGCTAAAAGAACAGCTCAATGGGAACTCGGTGCTTAGCATTGTGATCAGTTCCCAACTCTGTCTCTCTCTCCTTCTCTCCCTCCCTCCCTTCCCTTGACCAAGGCTGGCAGCCACTCAGTACATTGCTATATATTTCAACTTTCAACCAACCAACACCCCCCACCCCACCCCTGTCAAAACACTCCAGGAAGGAGTCCTGCTTTATTACTCAGGGATACACATGTGAACACATTCTTTGATACTCTGTTGTCACACATAGATGTTGCAACAACTTATCTTGATTTTCATCATATTGTTTTGTTTTTCCAGATGGGGTTTCTGGTGCAACCCTGGCTGTACTGGAACTCTCTCTCTCTGTAGAGATCCACCTGCCTCTGCCTTCTGAGTGCTGAGATTAAAGGTGTGCACCATCACACAGGGCTTTATCTTTGTTTCTTAATTACCCTAATTAGACAGCAAGTTTCTTTCTTTTTTTTTTTTTTTTTTTTGGTTTTTCGAGACAGGGTTTCTCTGTGTAGCCCTGGCTGTCCTGGAACTCACTCTGTAGACCAGGCTGGCCTCGAACTCAGAAATCCTGCCTGCCTCTGCCTCCCAAGTGCTGGGATTAAAGGCGTGCGCCACCACTGCCCGGCTGCTGACAGCAAGTTTCTTAAAAGCACAAACCCTGGATTATTCCTGTCCATGGCTACTTTAGTGTGTGTGTGTGTGCACCAGTGTACGTTCATGTGTTGGGGTGCAGGTGGGGTCAACCTTGGGTGTCATGGCTCTGGAAACCGTTCATCTTGGTTTTGTTTATACTTATTTATTTATTTGGGGGATGTGTCAGAGAACTTAGCAGAAGTTAGCTTGGGTTACAGTGGTCAAACTCCAGTCTTCAGGCTCAGCAGCCATCTCAGCATTCTAGGGCTAACCAGTTCAGCTAGGCTGGCTAGCCAACAAGCCTAGAGATCCACCTCTCTAGCATGAGGCTTACCACATCTGGCTTTTTATATGGGGCTGGGACCCAGGTCCTGACACCTCTAGCACTTCACAACCAAGCCATTCCCTCGGCCACTCCACAGGTATTTTCTAAGGGTCTGTATGGTCTAGCCACAGATGCCTTCAACCCCCTGCCTCCGCACATGCCTCCAAACCTGTCACCTACATTAGTCCTGGCTCTGATCCCAGACAAGCCTGTTTTCCTCCTGGAGCCCCAGTTTCTTCAAATGTAAAACAAAGAGACTACACATAATCTCAAATATCTTTCCTGGCTCCAGCATCTCTTAAAATTTGTAAGAGGTAAAACTTGGCCCAGCCCAGCTCCAGAGACATCACAGGCACTTGGTAAATATTTGATTTCCTTGTTGTTGATTCTCCTGTTACACAGGAATCCGAGGTGTCCGAGAACCATGTCTGAACAGAACAAGTAAATTCCAAGTCCCACCTCCTTCTCTGACTCGCCAAGCGACCTTATTCTGTTGTTTGTGACCCAGGAAGGACAAGACACTAAAGGGTGACTGGAAAATATGAGCCCCATGGGTTCAGTCATAAACCTGTCAACAAGTTACTTCAGGTCCTAAGTCTCCTCAACCAAAAAAAAAAAGTCACACTTCTTATTGTGACTGAGGATATAACTCAGTAGTAGAGTAATTGCCTGACATGTGCAAGGTCTCATGTTCCATCATTAACCATCAAAAAACAAACAAAAACCTGCCATTTTAGTCAGGTGCAGTACACAGGTCTGTACAGGAGACTGAGAAAGTACTTGAGTCCAGAAGTATAGGACCAGTCCAAGCAACTAACAATGGAGTGCTGTCTTAATAAATAATAATAAGGATAATAATAGCATGTTTTGCTCTTGTAGAGGACCAGAGTTCAATACTCAGCACCAGATGGTGGCTTATACCCATCAGTAATTCCAGCTTCAGAGGGTCTTCTGGCCTCTGCACTCGCCAGGCACACATGTGCTACATTGTGACATGTGTTACATGCAGACATACATATAAATTTTTTTTTTTTTTTTTTTTTTGGTTTTTCAAGACAGGGTTTCTCTGTGTAGCCCTGGCTGTCCTGGAACTCACTCTGTAGACCAGGCTGGCCTCGAACTCAGAAATCCACCTGTCTCTGCCTCCCAAGTGTTGGGATTAAAGGCGTGTGCCACCACCGCCCAGCTATAAAAATGTTTTTTTTATCTAAAAAAAAAAAAATGAGTTAAAATTAAAGTAAGTTTAAAAGTTTCTGAGGCTGGAGCTCAGTGGTAGAATGCTCATCTAGCTGGTGTGAGGCCCTGGATTGATCCTCACACCACAACACAAATCAAAAATCATTAAACTCATGGGCAGACTTCTGATAATCAAGGTTCAAAGTTGAGAACCAATAGTGCTCAGAAAAAAATCACCAGGCTGGGTGTAGGGATGCACACTTTTGATCCCATCACTCAGGAGGTAGGGGTTGGCAGATCCAGGACAGCCAGGGCTACACAGAAAAACCCTGTCTCAAAAACAAACAAACAAAAAATAAATAATGTCGCTGGAAATTGGTTGAATTGAAGAACTCTAAAAGCCATTATCTTTAATTTTTAAAAACGGACTTTATTTATGTGTATGTGTGTCTGTATGCATGGGCACCAGGAGTCCAGGTACCTGTGGAGGGCAGAAGAAGACTCTGGAGCTGGAGGAATAGGAAACTGAGAAGCAGTTGGGTTCAGAAACCAGAGGGGCCTGCTGCAAGGTTAAGCACGCCCTTAACCTGAGTCATCTCTCCAACCTCATTGAAAAAAAAAAAAAAAAGACTGTATCTCTCATGTAACCCAGGCTGGCCTCAAATTCCCTACATAGCAGAGGATGACTCTCCTTCGAATTGAGATTGCAGGCATGCAGCAGGTATAGGCAGGCTGGGGATGAAACTCTTTGCTTTGTGCATGCTGGGCAAGTCTTCTACCAACTGAACTACATCCCATTCCCCAACTCAATTTTTAAAAATTATTTATTTAGAGACAGGGTCTTTATTCTGTCCAGATTGACCTAGTTAGTACTCTACATGCAGACCAAGCAATTCTCCTGACTCTATCTAGTCTGAGACTAGATATTAGGTGTACATCATCACCATTCGCCAGGAAAAAAAATGAAGGGAAGAGACAGAGGCATTTCCGCCCCGTGCTTTCTTTCTCCAGAACATATTATCACCAATGAGGACAGAAATCCCACGCTCCCATAGTGAGGAAGTGACCCACTGGCGGCCCAGTCCTTGAATTCAGGATGGAGGAAGTGACTGTCCACCGGCCCAAAGCCAGAAGTGGAGGCACATATTCAGTTCCTCCCCCACCCCTAAAATTCTCCCTTGGCCCCTCTAGAAAGCTTTTTGAAGTCGACCCTGGAAGACCCAGAAATCGAGCCGCTCACACAGGTGGCTGGGAATCAGGGTGCAGAAGGTTAGTGGTGCCGCGGGGCAGGAAGCTGCAAGACGACACGTGAAGGGGCTTACAGGCCCAGCTAAGCCAATGCTGCAGTTACCTTCATTCAATTCTTCCCCTCAAGGTGCCGAGCTATTATCCCGCGGTATCAGAGACCAAGCGAAGCCTCAACCAGTCCCTAGAAGACTTGAAACTCTTCTCCACGGGAGGCAGCGGTCTTTGAGTCTCAGGAAGAACGGTCGGATCTCTCCTTATCCACATCATAAACTCCACACTCATACTCTTATTCTAGGAAGCACTCTCCAAAACCCAGGGTCCAAAGACAGCTTCGAGAACCCAGAACCTAGGATAACTCGGAATCTCAAGTCCTGAACTCTGGAAGACCCTCTACTTCCCATATTCCAGAATCTCCGACCACAGAGGATCTCAGGTGCTTGGGCTTCCTTAGCCTGGAGACTTGCCCCGTCTGCAGATCCGGGGACCCACCTCGCGGGAAGTCGCCCCACGCGCCGGCCGCAAGGAGCCCTCAGTCTTAGGACGACCCGCTCCTACTTCCAGAGTCCCAAGACCTCCAAGTCTCGGGGGACCATAGTGTTCGATCCTCCCCACCCTGCCAGGCTCTCGCTGAGGATCCCGGACCCAAGAGAAACTAGTCAGCCAGAAACCCGAGAGCGGGGGTAGGACGGAGTGGACCTTCTTACCCGCCAGGCGCC